>PVIU01027973.1:0-19647 GCA_004026605.1 Ondatra zibethicus | reverse complement strand
GACAGAAGGACAGAAGATGATGGAGGGACATGATGTGCTATGTCCCACCAAGGAAAGTTCTTTTTTTAAAGAACAGGTTCTTTTTAGACTTTCACTTTTTCTGATCTTGAATCCTTTTCAGCTGTTCCATAGTTAACATCAAATAATGGGATCTCACTCTTACCTCTGGCCCGTGCCAGCCATGACTTTTGAACTTCCAGGAAGATCCTAAGATAAGCACTTAGGAGGAGGCTTTCTGCTGGAGCACAGGCAGACATACATCGGTGCCCTTCCTTAGGACACCATCCAGTGTGCCTGTCAGTCCTCTGGAGCAGAGTCCACATGACTTGGCCTGGATTCGGAAAGAAACTGGCTGAGTGAAAAAATGAGAACACCAAGGGACTTAGAAGGGGTGGGCAGGAGGCAGTGAGATCGGGAATGTGGTCAAAGCTTTTCATGTACGTGTATGTAAATGTCACTGTGAGAATACTCATGTTGCATAGTCACTATAAACAAATGTTTTAAAATGGTGAAAGGAATAAACCCAGATGAAATATTAAAACTAAACATTAAAATAGAGTAAATGTCTAATTAATGCAGATAACAAAAATTACCCCAAATTATACCCCAAACCAAGGAAGAAAGGAAGGAAGAAAGGGTTATTTTAAATCCTGGAAATGAAAACCTCTAAACCCCAAATTTGTGAACTTAGAAGGAAACTCACTGTGTTCAGATTCAACAGTTCATCAGTATCCAAATGCAAGCATCTCACTAGTCTCTAAATCTCAAATCTTCATCCAACGATCAGCCTCTGCACTATAAGGAAGGGGGCAGCCTCAGCTAGAGCTGTGAGGCAACAGGGGTCTGTCATTGTGAAGTCAGAGCAAGAACTTGGCTTAGATCACTGGTTTTCCTCACTTCTGTTCCCAAGACAGGGAAGGCTGGTCTGGTCAGTGGGGCACTCTTTAAGCTCAAATGACTGTCCCCAGTGTGTAGGCCCATATTTCTATATGGGGTGGCAGCCAGGCTATCAAGCCATAGTTCCCCACCTGATGTGGTCAGATGTTGTTTTGCTTCTTTGTTTGTAATTTGGAGGATGCCTGATAGAGATGCTAATTCTAGCTGAAGGGGCAGCTTCCCCACAGAGCAGATAGGTAGATGTGGACCTGTCTAAAAGACATTCACCTGGTTACCGAGGAAACAGGTGAATAAATGTGAGGAATTCTTCAGGATGTGAACTCAGGATATCATGAGGGATCGTAGAGAATCTTCCTCTCAATAAAGCCATGTGAGTTGTATCCTTATTCCCGTGCCTCCACGCCTGTCCAGAGAGAGAGAGTTTATGTTGGGGTCTGGTCAAGAGAAATAATTTATGATCTGGGCTAGCACTGGACCCCGACATAATGGTGTCCAGACATGAGGCTGATCTGCGAACCCCAAAACAAGGAAGAAGTGACCAGACATGAGAAACCTGTGAGAGAAAATTTCAGCACAGCTGGATATGTGAATATTGAGCGCTCAGAAATAGAGATCAGAATTTAAAGAAATGTAGAGAAGTGGGACAAAATTTAAATCGGGAGTAAAAATTTGTAAATAAGTTTTATATATATATATGGGATAAGGAAAAGGTATTCAGTTATATGTGTTGGTAGCTTAAGTTAGAGTGGAGCAGAAACAATGGCAGAGATATTTAGAATCTGTAAGCGTGATAGTCACAGAGATACAACTTTTATCACTTGCTAAATGGGTAGGAAAAGTGAAGGAATCACCTAGGTTACTGCTGAGATTGAGGCACCATGTGACCACCGTAGCCAGCTGAATCTAACCCACCTGCGGGAAAAGGCAAGCAGGAGTAAGTTTAGAGAACAAATTTTACACAGTACTCCTGAGTCAGTCAATAGAACAGAAGAGAGGATTCAGAAATTCTCCTAATTTTATGATTTACAAATTAAAGTTAAAAAAGATAGTTAAAAATCCGCCCGCCAGAGCCTGGGACAGCAGGCTGGCAGAAGGAGAGAGCCTGTGTCCTACCCCCGGCCGTGCGGCGCAGCTTCAACTGGAACCTGAAAAGCAGGTTTGCAAATAAGGTAGCCTCAGAGAGCTGCAGCTTCAGACAATTAAAAATGAGGTTAAATATGCTTTTCCATTTCACAAATTTTGTTTCTTTGTCAAAAGTCTGCTGTTTGTAGGCATGTGAATCCGTATCCAAGGTGGATTGACTTCAGTACTGTGGTTCTGTAGTAAAGTTTTTTTTTTTTTTTTTCTTTTCGATTGTTTTTTGAGACAGGGTTTCTCTGTGGCTTTGGAGCCTGTCTTGGAACTAGCTCTGTACACCAGGCTGGTCTCGAACTCACAGAGATACGCCTGCCTCTGCCTCCCGAGTGCTGGGATTAAAGGCGTGCGCCACCACCGCCCGGCCTGTAGTAAAGTTTTAAAGTCAGAGATTGTGATGCATTCAGAAGTTCCTTGATTGTTCAGGAGTTTAAGATTGTTTAGGCTATCCTGAGTTTTTATTTTTTCTTACAAAGTTGAGGGTGGTTCTTTCAAGGTCTGTGAAGAGTTTTGCTATAATTTAAATGGGCATTTGCACTAAATCTGTAGAATGATTTCAGTGAGATTATCAATTTTGCTATGTTGGCTCTACTTTCCCAAGAGCATAAGAGATCTTTTCATTTTCTGATGTCTTAAATTTCTTTCTTCAAAGATTTAAAGTTCTTATGCAGGTTTTTCCATTTGTGTGGTTAGAGTTACTCCAAGATATTTTATGGTATTTATGGCTATTGTGAATGATGTCTCTCATTGTGAATGATGTCTCTCATTTATCATATGTGTAGAAGAGGTGCATTTTGGGTTGTTTTCAGATTCTGTGTATGACAAAGTAATTCTGTTGTGAACATAGTTGAGCACATGTCCTTGTAGTATGATTGAGCATCTTTTGTATATAGGCCCAAAAGGGGTATTGCTGAGTTTTAAAGTAGTTTGTTGCCTAATTTTCTGAGAATTCACCACACTAGGATCCAAAGCTGCTGTGCCAGTTTGCACTTCCACCAGCAGTGGAGTTTTCTTCTTTACCCCACATTCTCTTAAGCATAAGTTGTCAGCAGTATTTTTAATTTTGATCATTCTTACAGGGATAAAATGGAACCTCAGAGTTGTTTTGATTTGCATTTCTCTAATGGTTAAGGGTGTTATGTTTGAGCATTTTTTGAATGTCTTTCAGTCATTTTAAGTTCATCTATTGAGAGTTTTTGGTTTAGGTCTGTGACATATTTTTATTGGATTAATTGTTCTTTTGATGACTAATTTCCTGAGTTCTTTGTATGTTTTTGAAATGGATTAATGGTTAGTAAAGATATTTTCCCATTCTATAGGCTGATATTATGTCTTGTTGACTATGTCCTTTGCTATAGAAGCTTCTCAGTTCAGGAGATCTGATTTATTAATTGTTTCTCTCAATGTTTGTGCCACTGAGTCTGTGCTTGAGATGTGCCAATGCATTCAAGTATACTTTTTTTTCAAGTATACTTTTAATTTTTCTTCAGTGAGGTTCAGTGTGGTTGGTTTTATGTTGAGATCTTTGATTCATTTAAACTTGACTTTTGTGCATAGAGATAAATATGGATCTGTTTTCATTCTTCTACATGTTAATGTCTAATTAGGCCACCATAATTAGTTAAATATGCTTTCTTTTTCCATTTTATCAGGCAGACTTGCAACTTAAGAGGAAGATAGCTTACAAACTTTTATTAGATATACAATGGTTAAAGCATTAGTTATAATATTCTTATGGAAGACCTTGAGCCACTAAGTAAAATTCTTAAAGGGAGCAATGAGCCAGTTTCCAATAGAGAGCTTAAAGAAGCTGCCAGACAGGTACACAAGCATGTATAGATCAACAGGTAAAGTATACAATAATCAGCAAGTAACAGTATATTAATTATGATTCAGCTATGGCAAGCGTGTGTATTAAGTACAAAACTTATTCTACATCAGTTTTATGAAAAAACAAAATGCTTTTTATAGCTGCATCTTCTCATTTTTGCCAGTTAAGATATTAAACTTTTAATTTAAAGCAGTAGCTTATCTAATGAAAAAGAGCAGGATGAAATCTAGGAGATAGTTTAGCAGAGAATTGACTATGATCAATGTTTTCTTACACTAAACAATAAATTAATTGATAATTTTAAGATGTTAATTCTTGGACAATTATATTTGCTCAATTCAAAGGCCACAGTAATAATCTTTTCCCAGATGATCATTGCTGCAATTCACACAACTATATTTTGCTAATGTTATGGCTAAAGATCCCTTAAAGGATGTTATGCTGAATTTTACAAATGGCTCTTCCAATGGAAGACCTGCATATATGGTTACTAATGAAAAGGAATTGTGGAACATGATATGGCTCTTTGAAAACAACTTGTAAAAGTTGCAGACATATCTGCTGCAGACAGATCTGACATAATGGCACTAAGGTGACCTTGCTAAGGCAAGGTGAAAGAGACCTTACAGTGAATTATAAAAAGACCCGACCTATATATATTTGGGGTCGAGGATGTGTTTATGTTCTTTTTTCACAGAAAGAAAATAAAAGCTGGACGAGATGACTGCATGTACAGTAAAAGAGTGGCAGACCTGATGACATCATAGCTGCAAATGCCCCATAGAGGAGTTGGAGAAAGGATTTGGAAAAGAGTCCAAGGTCCAGTCTTCCCTGCCCCCACAGAGAGGAGTGCCTGATCGCAGGACCTACTACCGCCACTCTACACTGCAGGGTACCATGCTGCTCTGAGGAACAGATGCTGAGCTGCTTCCAGACACTTGGGACACACACACAGACACAGAGGCCCTGCTGAGATGACCTGGCCGCGATGACGACAGTTTTATGCAGTTTGAATCCTGTTTGCTTTGGAGTTGAGATGCAGACTGAACATCTGACTGTTTTAATCTTTGAGAGACAGAATTCATTTTGATTAAAATTTTAAACCTGAGAACCAAGAACTAAGCTTTCCCCTTAGGGAAAGAAGGACTCAAAATAATAAATGACTGAAACCCCTCTTCACTTAAGAAGGGGGCAGACTAAGGGTTTAACTGCTGTTCAGAGACTGGAACTGGTATTTAACATCAGCAATGTCATTGCACTCTTACCCATCAGAAAAGCTTTTCTTGTTTTTTGATTAATGTGGATTTAAGAAAATTGTGATATGTTTAATTGTCAATTCATTGTTATGATATTGAGCTAATAATGATGATATTTGTAACTGCATATAAGATTTTAAGAAAAGTTGGTATTGACCAATACTAAAAATCATGGTACTGACCTAAAGATATTTGGAAAAGTTGGTATTGACCGACAATGCTGAGAATTATGGTACTAACAAAGATATTTGGAAAAATTGGTATTGACCAATAATGCTGAGAATCATGGTACTGACCTAAAGATATTTTTGGAAAAGTTGGTATTGACCAACAATACTAAGAATTATGATATTGACCTGTTGTTGTTTGCAACTGCTGAAAACTGTAAATGTTGGGAGTTAATGCATATGTTAAAGAATTATAGAATTTTGATACATTGTAAAAGATTTAAGAAGTGCTCTAAGCTAGGGGAAGAAGCATTCTCAACTCAGGCAATTCTCTTCTCCTTTGAATAGGAGACTATAGCCTTTAGGAGCATGATTATTCATAAATCATTATAATTTATCCTGACAAGAAAGCATGGCTCCAACACAGACCCAAAAGTATCTCTCTCCATTAATCTTTTTTCTTTCACAGAGATCAGCAGTCAATGATGGGTTTGAAGCTTCTTCTTCCCAGATGCCTAAGACAGGAGCTTGCATATATGAATGCCTGTTCCAGAGACGGGAAAATTTGGGTAAATGAAGAGGTCTTTGCCCAAGCCAGGCGTGATCATCTGTCCTGTTGCAGAAGCACAGGTTTTTTATTAAAATTAATAAGAGAGTGGATTATAGGCCCATAGTTCTATATGGTATGGCGGCCAGGCTATCAAGCCATAGTTCTCCACTCGAAGTGGTCAGGTAACCTTCCAGACAGACTGTCGCTAACTAACAAAAGGTCAGGATGTTGTTTTGCTCCTTTCTTTGTAATTTGGAGGATGCCTGATAGAGATGCTAATTCCAGCCTAAGGGACAACTACCATACAGAGCAGATAGGTAGATGTGGACCTGACTAAAAGACATTCACCTGGTTACCTAGGAAACAGAATGCTAATTTATTTCCCCTTCAGTTCATGTTTTGATATATAAGGCTGTTTGGAGAATAAACGTGAGGAATTCTTCAAGATGTGAACTCAGGATTTCATGGGGGATCACGGAGAATCTCCCTTCCGACGAAGCGATGTGAGTTGTGCCTTTATTCTTGCACCTCCATGCTGGTCCAGACAGAGATAGTTTATGTTGGGGTCTGGTTAAGAGAAATAATTTATGGTCTGGGCTAGCACTGGACCCCGATACCAGTGCCCCAATTTTCCCTGCTAGGCTAACTTCTCCAAGGTCCACAATTTTCCCCAAATGATATCACGAAGTGGGAATACTGTCCAAACAATTGATTCTTTGTGGGACCTTGACACCCAAACCTTAACAAGGACCCTGTCCACTTTAATAATAAAACAAGCAACCATAAGTATGACAATGCACTCCAAAACACTGGCTCTCCCAGTCATGAACTCTGATACTTTCTCCTTAGTACGTGGATAGTGTTTTGCTTTTCACTTGGTCCCTAGCCAAACTTCTGTGACAAGTTTGTAATAACTCATCATGTCTACACTCAAAGCATTCAATTCATTTTTCTTTAAACTTAGTTTGATGTTTCCTTTAGGATGGCAGCTCCTGACTACATCGAGATACTGCGACAAAATACTCTTTTCCATGGCACCCTACAGCCTAGGACTAACATCTGTGGGGCTGAGGGCAAGATGACATAATTCATCACATGATCCCTATTATTCCTGACACTTTTTACCAAAGTCCAGGATCCCAGAAGACAGTGTTCTGATATGTTCAAAATGATGAAGAAAATACTTGTTAGCCAGAACCCCTCAGAAAACATATATAGGTCATGGAGCCAAATCCTGGCACCCTAGGCCCCTCTGCTCTCAAGCAAAATGTCTTAGTTGTGTCATTTACAAACAACAAAAATTGGTTGCTTGTGTATCTGGACTTGACAAGGTAAGATCAAGATGCCAACAGACTGAGTGTGTAATGGCTGCTTTCTAACTCTAATTGGTACTTTGTATGTATTCCTACATGGTCAAGGAAAGGGATGAGCTCAATCTATCAAGCCCTTTTCTAAAGGCCACCTGTTCTGCTATGTGGCAAATCTCTAGTGCTTATGAATCCCCAAATGTTAATACTGTTGTTTTAGGTTTGAAGTTTCAACATGGACTTGGCAGGACACAGACATAGACACATACTTATATACACATTACAGTCACTCAAACACACACAATCAGACATGCACAAGTAGCTGTGCCCAGCCTGCGGAGAGTCCTTCAGGGTCAACTGACGCACATGATATAGGGGATCAATGGGAAAGTCAGGAGTGGGATATTTGATAATACTCCGAAAATCTTGAGACTGTGTTAATAAAATGAATTAAAAACTCAGGAAGTGGCCTTTTCTATTTCTCCTCCCAAAGAGGCAGCTTCTGCCTCGCTCCATTTTCCCCACTTCTCCCCTTCCCTCTTCTGTTTCTTCCTCTCTGTCTCTCTGTTTCTCTCTCTCTCTGCCTCTCTGCTCTCTTCTCCCCTTCCCTTCCATACACACTAAATAAATATCCAACCTCACACTGCATGGCATGTCTATCCTCCTGTCTCAAAAAAATAAAAAAGAAAAGAAAAAACTCAGGGAGAGGAGCCAGCAACTAGTTGACAGGAATTAGCCATGAAGAGAAAAAAGTAGCCAGCAATAGGAAGAGAGGGATGCACAGGAGTAGGGAAGGACTTAGAGATTTCTGTTCTTGAATTCTTTTCAGCTGCCCTGTTCCATACATAGCATCAAAAGAATGGGATCTTGTCTCTGACTCTTGCCAGTCATGACTTTTAAACTTTAGCCTAAGATAACAAAAAAAAAAAAAAGAAAAAAAGAAAAAAAAGGCTGGGCATTGGTGGCATACATCTTTAATCACAGCACTTGGGAGGCAGAGGCAGGCGGATCTCTGTGAGTTTGAAACCAGCCTAGTCTTCAAGAGCTAGTTTCAGGACATGCTTCAAAGCCACAGAGAAACCCTGTCTCAAAAAACCAAAAAAAAAAAAAACCCAAAAAAACCAAATCTAACCCCCTTATATTCTGTAAGACCACTTCTGAGAGGGAGGTCAATGACTCTTCAAGTTTGGAAATAGATTGTTCTAGAGCCCTCAAATCTTCATCCATGGTTATTCTTAATTCATTAAAGTACTTAGGGGCCTGTATTAGGGCAGTGGTACCTGTCCCAACACAGGCAGCTACCCTAAGGCCCAGGCTTACTGCTAGTGGTCAGAGAAATAGGTTCTCGTCGAAAGTGAGTTGGGCGCTTGTCAAACTCATCTTCAAGCGTGTTTGCTGGATGATAAAAGACCCTAGGTATCAGTCGTACAAGCACACAGTAATCTATGGTATCATTAAAAACCAATGTCACCACGCAAGGTGTCAGGCCTGTACCACAAGCCCACCATCTATCTAAACCAAGAACCAAGTACCTGGTGTCAGAAGTCTTAGGGCTCTTAAGAGTCTCATTATATAACCTCAGTAAGAGTCAGCCTATGATTAGTCCCCCAAACACAAGCATCCTGACTGGTGGTGTTGTTAAAAGCCTGGATACAGCAATTTGGGTAGTTCAGGAGCTTGCTTCACGTGGGAGGCATGGATCCAGGTAGAAATGCATGCTTCTTTCAGCTGTTCCCAGATCTGGTGTCTCACCACTTCAGGGTCCTTTAGGTGGGCAAATAAAGGTCTAGAAAGAATAGCATCAGTATTATATACTCCACCTGACTCAGTGAGTGGTGGCGGTCACCCATATAGGATCTCATAAGGGGTGAGTTTAAATCGCCCTGGGGTATTCTGAACCTGGAACAGGGCAAAGGGAAGGAGGGCTGTCCAGTCATTCCCACCGATCTCTAGGGCCAATTTTGTCAGAGTCTCTTTTAGGGTTCTATTCATCCTTTCTACCTGATCTGAGCTCTGGGGTCGGTAAGCACAATGTAATTTCCAATTGATCCCCAGTTGGGTGGCCAGTCCCTGACTTACCTGGGCAACAAAGGCAGGTCCATTATCAGACCCGATTACCTTGGGTATCCCAAACCTCGGGAAGATTTCTTCTATGATCTTCTTAGCCACCACATTGGCCATCTCAGTCCTGGTAGGAGAAGCTTCTCTGCCATCTGATTTCCTTTAGCCACAGCATCTTGAGCTTTTTGGTGTCCTGGACAATGCATGATGGCTACCTTCTTTGGCAAATGTATGGCTTCGAGAAGGCTCAAAATTTATTTTTCATGTCTTTTTAAAAAAAATATTTATTTTGTATACAATATTCTGTCTGTGTATATGTCTGCAAGCCAGAAGAGGGCACCAGACCCCATTACAGATGGTTGTGAGCCACCATGTGGTTGCTGGGAATTGAACTCAGGAACTTTGGAAGAGCAGGCAATACTCTTAACCTCTGAGCCATCTCTCCAGCCCCTTTTTCATGTCTTTTCCTGCAGATGTCAACAGTCCTCTTTGTCTGTATATTGCTCCGTGTATATGGGCAGTGGCAAAAGCATACCTGCTGTCAGTGTACATGTTGATAGACTTCCCCTCTGCCATCCGTAGAGCTTGTATCCAAGCCACAAGTTTGGCTTTCTGGGCCAATGTCCCTTCAGGGAGGCTACTGGTCCATATCACTTGCTTCTTGTCCACCACTGCTGCCCCACCTTCTGCTTACCTTCAACCACGAAACTGCTGCCATCCATATACCAGCTTGGACTCCCAGGCTAAGGCTGATCCTTCAGATCATTTCAGGTACCACCTTCTTCTGCCAGAATGTCAGCGCAGTGATGGGTAGGTGAGGAGTCATCAGTCTCAGGCAGTAGGGTAGCGGGATTGAGGACAACAGGGGAAGTGAAGGTCACTCGTTCGGTCAACAAAAAGCTTTGATAATATGTCATATGAGCGTTGGTCATCCATCAGTCAGGGGGCTGTTGGATAATGCTTTCTAGAGCGTGGGGTGCCACTACAGTTGTCTGTTGTCCCAGAGTGAGCTTATCAGCATCTTTGACAAGCAGAGCTACGACAGCAATAGCTTTCAGGCAAGAAGGCCATCCGCTGGCAACAGGGTCTAATTTTTGGATAGATAAGCTACTGGCCTCTTCCAAGGTCCCAAAGTCTGAGTAAGGACTCCTCTGGCGATCCCTCCTCTCTCATCCACATAGAGAGTAAAAGGTTTGGTTAGGTCAGGTAAGGCTAAGGCTGGGGCCATCAGTAGAGCCCTTTTAATTTCTTCAAAGGCTTTCTGGTTAGGGGGTACAGTGGGGCAGCTAGGGTCACAAACCCGGTATCCATAGCCTGCAGAATCCAGCAGTGCCCAAGATTTCTCTTACTTGCCTTGGTGTAGTTGGGGTGGGGATCAGAGTTACAGTCTTTGTATTCTTTAGCTTCCCCAATGGTTGTTTCAGCACAAAGTGCTCAGCCCCTGTGTCCACTAGAAAATCCATAGGGGTCCCCTCCACAGTCAGGGTTACCCTAGGCTCGGGGAGGGGGTCCGAGCCCCATCCCCTTTAATCATCTTCTTCTAGGGCTAGCACCTTAGAGGCCCTTCCTTTCTTCTTTGGCATTCTCTCTTTTTTAAAAAATATTTATTTATTTATTTATTGTGTATACAGTGTTCTGCCTGCATATATGCCTGCAGGCAGAAGAGGGCACCAGATCTTAATACAGATAGTTGTAAGTCACCATGTGGTTGCTGGGAATTGAACTCAGAACCTCTGGAAGAGCAGTCAGTGCTCTTAACTGCTGAGCCATCTCTCCAGCCCCTTTGCCCCTTTGGGCATTCTCTTGCCCAATGTCCTTTTTTTTTTTTTTTTGGTTTTTTGAGACAGGGTTTCTCTGTGGCTTTGGAGCCTGTCCTGGAACTAGCTCTTGTAGATCAGGCTGGCCTCAAACTCACAGAGATTCACCTGCCTCTGCCTCCCGAGTGCTGGGATTAAAGGTGTGCACCGCAGCCACCTGGCTCCCAATGTCCTTTTTAATAAGCACATTGGTCTTTGTTCAAGGGGTGCCTCTGTCTGTCTTCACTCATCTTTTGTCTTCTGTTGCCCAGGTTCCCTATCTGTCTAGGTCCTGTCTTTCCTTTCTCTCCTACCACTGTGGCCAAAATTCTAGTCAAATTTCTCTCTTGTCTATGATCCCTCTGGTCTTCTTTCCTCTGCCTCCTGCCTCTCTCTCTCTTGCTTTTCTTCCTCCATCTCTTGCTTATGAAACACTTTCTCTGCTTCCTTAACCAAATCCTGCAAGGTATAATCCTGCAATCCTTCTAACTGCTGTAACTTTTTCTTAATATCTGATGCTGACTGTCCTATGAAGGCCATAGCTACTGCTGCTTGCTTACCCTCAGAGGTTGGGCCAAAGGGAGTATAACGCCTGTAAGCCTCCATTAAATGTTCAAGAAACATAGATGGTGGTTCAACCTGCCCCTGAAGAACCTCTCTTACCTTGGCCAAATTAGCGGGGTGTCTTGCGGCCCCTCTGAGAACTGCCACAAGATCAGCCACTCCCTACCTGCTGCCGTATTGAAGCACTGGAGGTGTTGGAGGTGGGGTAGGTTCACCAGAGGCCCATAGACATGCAGTGGCCATGCCATTGTTGAATCTGGTCCTCTGGGACCATGTGCAGGACTCTGAGCATGCCGACTTCATGTGCCTGTTGCAGGCCACCCCCCCATGCCACTGCTAGCACCAGGATCAGGCATCTGGGACAGTGGGTAAGGGCGTGGTGGAAGGCTCGGGCATTCAGGTGGCTCCTCAATCTCCGGATATATTTTAGGAGGAGCCGAAGGTTGGTTCTTGGGCGCACTCTCAGGCTTCAGAGCTACAGGTTTCGGTTTGCACTCTGAGTCTCAGAGCCAGGGCTCAGGAGCCTGGCTTCCATCCATGCACCCAGGGCTTAACCCAAGGTGGGGATCCTGGACCAAATATTGCCATACAGTAATGTATGGTTGTTGATCTGGATGGTATTCCAGTCCTTCCTGAAAAACAATAGCTTTCCTAGCACCTCTGCTGATCACTTAGCAAGTCCTTCAATCCAGGAGAACTTCCATATCCTCACCAGCACCCAGATGGGAATCTCCCAGGTGTCCCTGGGGTCCCTCCTCACCTCCTAGGATGTCTCCCAGGGTGGCAGTCGGTGATCTCCTAGCACATCTGCTGATCACTCCCTCTGTCTCCTCCTGAGACACGAGTGACTGCAAAACTGAAAGTACAGAACATGAATTCAGCCAGCACGGAAACACAAAGACACATACAATGTCTCACCTCCAAGTGGGTCTTTGGAGATGAGGGTGGTTGCCAATCCCAGATGAGCCCCCAAATGAAAGACCCCCTGGAGTGGGGAGACTCTCACTCAAGTCTTGGGATAACATGGCCCCCCAAGAACTCATGAGAGACTGTCCTTGTTGCAATCACACGAGGTTTATTGACAGGAACCAGTGCGCTGGGACCAAGACTCATATCCCATGCAGGGGTAGAGGAGTTCAACTCTGAGTAGCTGGGAGAAGGGGTATTTAAGGGAAGAAACCACAACCCAAAGGGGGTAGGGAGGGCGGTATTGGAAAATTCTGAAAATACCAGTGATAATCACAAGGGGGTAACTCCCCGTTTCTCAAGATTGTTCTCAAGATTATTATCTAACTTTGTGGTCAGCCAGTTCGTGGAACAGAGTCACTGAATTGGCTAACCTAGATTTTTGGCTCTACTCTTCCTGCTAGATTTTTGGCTTTACTCTTCCTGATAGGGGGTCTGGATTTATCCGGGTCTTTCATGACCTTTTCCAGGTATGGCAATCCATATATCCTTTCATATGTGGACAGTCCTAGGTCCTCAATCCATATATCCCTTCATAAGGGGACAGTCCTAGGGTCTCAGTCCATATATCCTTTCATAAGGTCCTTCATAGGTCCTTTTGAGAGACTGTGCAGATTCTAAGCAAACTCCAGGTAATTTAGTCTCTAGAATTAATTCATTAATCTGTGATTTAAAGGCATGATTCATTTTTCCCAGAGGAGAGAGGGTGCCAATGAGTATGATAGTCCTAGTCAATGTCTAATGCCTTCATGAAGCCTTTTAGAATCCTGGTGGTAATGCGACTTTAAGGATCTGAGTCTGTACTTTCTACAGCTTACTCTGAGACAATCTTAGTCCCATTAACAGTAGTAGCATCTTGGAGGAGGCAGGCCTGTACCCACCTGGAAGGGGTTTTCACTGTCATTAGTAAATGAATGGGTCAGTGTTCTAGATTAGCCTGAGGCATTTCTGTGCAGTCTACTGGATTCTTTGAAAGAGTCTCAGTTCACTGGGCCTCCCATTTGGGTTTTTTTTTTTATTCTCATTATCCTTTTAAAATTTTGTCCTTTGGCAAGTTCCACATCCTTCGCCTTTTTAGAAAGAGTGTAGAACCCTAATGTAATCTGTGGACCTGGTCTGTCACCTGGGTGTCCTGTCCCTTTAAGAGACAAGCTCTGCCCACTTCCAACCTCCCCTCTCTTTCCGCAGAGGCAAGTGCATCTTCTACCTCCTTTCCAGCCTACATCTTCTGGAGATACAGCTTCTGCCTCTCTCTCTTTCCTCCTTTCTCCCCCTTTCCTTCCCCCTCCATAACCCACTAAATAAACTATACCCCAGCTCTCTCTGCATGGTGTATCTGTCTATCTCCTGCATGGCCTCAGGACACCCACCAGGGGAACCACCTAGGCTTCGGGTGGCCTAGGCCTTGGGTGGCTGCCACCTGTCCCTCCCACCTGACCCTTGTGGCCTCAGGCCTCACCTCTTTATAAATGATAACACCTATCCTATTATAACTCTGTATTGCATCACACACCCTGAGATTCCCCCTTAGAAGATATACCCTAAACCTGGTGGTGGTAATGTGTGTCTTTAATCTCAGCACTTGGGAGGCAGAGACAGATTTCTCTGAGTTTGAGGCCAGTCTAGTCTACAGAGTGAGTTCCAGTACAGGCTCCAAAGTTACAGAGAAATCCTGTCTTGAAAAAACAAACAAAAGAGATATACCCTGCTTAGGGTTCAGTCTCTGGAGACTTTTGTGGCCTCTCTGGTCAGGAGAGCTCCTATCCTGACTGGCCACAAGGGCTAGGAAATTGTCTTTTGGCTGTCTTTCTTCACTGATGCAGGCTAGGCTTCCAAGCTTTGGTGAGCTCTCAGAAGATGGCTTTACCAGTCCTGCAATTTTAACTCTGTATAGCATTTGGGTAAGTCTCGGACAAAACAGCCAAATTTTAAATGAACCTTGGTTTTGTTACGACTCAGTTTCCCCAGGTTAAAAACCTGACAATGTCAGCAAAACCACAAGCAATTACCTTGACTGTTCCTACACCTTGTTAATCCCACAGACTGAGAATAAGACCATTACAATAGTTTAAGGCCAAAAATGAAGCAAACTTTAATTAAACACTGGCTAGGTGGATGGGCTCTGGTCAGGTCCATACCCAGTTTCCTGAAAAATGGCCCCAAGTCACGGTTTGTTATAGCTTAAGAAGGAAAACCCCATAATTAATTGCATTTTCCAACAGGTCCAATCAGGGACAAGCATACATCTTGATGTACCTCAATCAGCCTACATCCAATCAGGGACAAACATATCCTGACACATCCTGCCTGTGAACCTCCCTGCCACATGTCATCAAGCATCCAGTACAGATGGGACAAACAGACTTGTTTAGGGATGTGAAGGTGTGTGACTTGTAATCTCCCATAGACAACAGCCTCCAGCATTTCAGGAGCTATCTGTCCTCAGGCAAGGAGCTTGCAGATCAGAGGCATTTTCTTTTTTTTCTCTTTTTTTTTCTCTCGTGTTCCCTTTTGGTCGTAGTATCTTTTTACTGTTGTTGTTAGGTCTACTGAGGATTGGCTATAGGCTGGTACTCCACCATTACGTTGCAGCTCCAGCTCTCCGGCAGTTCTTTTCCCTGAAATTCTATAGCTGGAGTGGGTCAGATAAGTTTCCTTACCTACTAGACTATACACCTCTGTCAAACTGGCAGAAAAGACTGGCTGCAGGAGGCCAATATGTACAATTAGATTTTGATTATGACTTAAAAAAAATCTTTGCTGGAAATGTGGCTCAGTGATATTGCACTTGCCTTGTATATGTAAAGCCCAGTTTCAATCTCCAGAATTCTACTCCCAAGTAATAAATATAATTGAAAAAAAACAAACTTGGTTTAGTAAATAAATTGATGTTTGAAGATCTATATATAAGCAAATGACAACAACTTGTTCTAGGTTTTTATACCCAACTTATTCAGATCATGCCTGGACTTTTTGTCATCAAAGTTGATCACAATATAGGAGGGGTTTTAGAAACATACAGACCTGGATTTAAATCCTATTTCCATCACTTATCTGTTTTGTAACCCTGGATTTAGGATGAACTGCCTCTGTAATCTTCAGTTTCATTACTCTCAAATTCAGCCACAACAGCACGTTCTCACAGGGTTGCTATATAGGTTAATATACAATATGTGCATGAAGCCAGGCAAGGGTGGCACAGGCCTTTAATCCCAGCGCTTGGGAGGCAGAGGCAGGCAGATCTCTGGGAGTTCAAGGCCAGCCTGGTCTACAAGAGCTAGTTCCAGGACAGGCACCAAAGCTACAGAGAAACCTTGTCTCAAAAAACAAAACAAAACAAGAAAAAACAATATGTGCAAGATATAGTATGAGTTCCAGAGGCATTTTCTTTCATGGATTGCTAAGGCATAGTAATTAAAACTTAAATTTAACTTTGGCTCTCACGATCCTTGTTCTTTTGGGCCAGTTATTGTGTCTGTTAACAAATAGATCACTATAACCTTAGGAATTTTTTTTTTTTTTTGAAGACAGGGTCTCTCTACATCGTCTTGGATGTCCTGGAACTCGCTCATTTTGTAGACTAGACTATCCTGGAACTCACAGAGGTCTACCTGCTTCTGCCTCAGAGTGTTGGGTTTAAAGGCATGTGCTTCCCTGGCACTGCTTTAATCTCAGTAGAGGCAGGTGGATCTCTGTGTGTTTAAGGCCAGCCTGGTCTACAAAGCTAGTTCCAGGACAGCCAAAGCTATACAGAGAAACCCTATCTCAAAAAAAACAAAAAGCAAGCAAACAACCAAAGGACATGTGCCAACAATACCTGGCTGACCTTAGGGATTTCAATAAACTTTAATCATCTATCATACATCTGTTTGGTTGGAACCTCCAGTTAGCCCCTCCATGGTTTGGGAAGCCCCATTTCTCTCTCTCTCTCTCTCTCTCTCTCTCTCTCTCTCTCTCTCTCTCTCTCTCTCTCTCTCTCTCCCCAAACCCTGCCCTCTGAGAGAGCCTCCCAACAGAGAAAATGCACCAAAAAGCCCAGTTGAGCAACCTTGGCTTCTGCAATTTCCTTCCCCATCCAAATCCCCACCTAAGTCTTCAGTTTTTGAGCATCTTTGGGCACAAACCCCCCTTGTGGTGGACACACATGACCCTGGCTGACACCCATCAAGTCCCCCTGCTGACACCCATCAAGTCCCCCTGCTTTCGTCTGTGGTGCCGCTTCTCTGGCCTATTTCTGAGACCGGAGAACTTGCCCGGGAGTTGCTCTGCTCAAAGTTACCTGTTGTTACTCTTTTTTAGTTCAGTTTGATCTGGCTTACTGCATCTGCGGTGGAGAAAATTACTGTGGGGGTGGGGTGGGGCAGAAAAACCAATCACTATCATCCTAAACCTCATTTTCCTCAAGCCTTTTACAGGTTACTCAGAACTTTTGTGCTGACTTTGAAGTTTCATGGCTTTGTCTTCTGTTTTAAATGCCTAGGATAAAATCCACCCTTATCTAAAACATTTAGGGAACTATCTTTTTAAAATCTTATCTAAAAATCTTTTTTTGTTTATTTTTATTTTTTTATTTTATTGATATTTATTGAGATCTACATTTTTCTCTGCTCCCCTACCCCCTTCAATCCTCCCCAAGGTTCCCATGCTCCCAATTTACTCAGGAGATCTTGTCTTTTTCTATTTTCTACTTCCTGTGTAAATTAGATCTATGTAAGTCTCTCTTAGTGTCCACATTGTTGTCTAAATTCTCTGGGATTGTGGTTTGTAGGCTGGCTTTCTTTGCTTTATGTTTAAAAACCACCTATGAGTGAGTACATGTGATAATTGTCTTTCTGTATCTGGGTTACCTCACTCAAAATAGTATTTTCTAGCCCCATCAATTTTCCTGCAAAGTTCAAGATGTCATTATTTTTTTATGCTGTGTAGTACTCCATTGTGTAAAATGTACCACGTTTTTCTTACCCATTCTTCGATCGAGGGGCCTTTAGGTTGTTTCCAGGTTCTGGATATGACGAACAAAGCTGCTATGAACATAGTTGAGCACATGTCCTTGTGGCATGATTGAGCATCCTTTGGATATATACCCAAAAGTGGTATTACTGGGTCTTGAGGAAGGTTGTTACCTAATTTTCTGAGAAATCGCCACACTGATATCCATAGGGGTTGTACCAGCTTGCACTCCCACCAGCAATGCAGAAGTGTTCCCTTTTCCCCAGAACCTCTCCAGCATAAGTTGTCATCAGTGTTTTTGATCTTGGCCATTCTTACAGGTGTAAGATGGAATCTCAGAGTTGTTTTGATTTGCATTTCTCTGATGACTAAGGATTTTGAGCATTTCCTTAAGTGTCTTTCAGCCATTTTAGATTCCTCTGTTGAGAGTTCTCTGTTTTGGTCTGTACTCCATTTTTTTTTAAATTGGATTATGTGATCTTTTGGTGTTCAATTTCTTGAGTTCTTTGTATATTTTGGAGATCAGATCTCTGTCTGATGTGGGGTTAGTGAAGATCTTTTCCCATTGTGTAGGCTGTTGTTTTGTCTTGTTGACCGTGTTCTTTGCTTTACAGAAACTTTTCAGTTTCAGGAGGTCCCATTTATTAATTGTTTCTCTCAGTGTCTGTGCTGCTGGGGTTCTATTTAGGAAGTGCTTCCCTGTGCCAATGTGTTCAAGTGTACTTCCCACTTTCTCTTCTATAAGGTTCAGTGTTGCTGGCTTTATGTTGAGGTCTTTGATCCATTTGGACTTGAGTTTTGTGCATAGTGATAGATATGGGTCTACTTTCATTTTTCTACATGTTGCTATCCAGTTATGCCAGCACCACTTGTTGAATATGCTTTCTTTTTTCCATTTGATATTTTTTGCTTCTTTATCAAATATCAGTTGTTCGAAGATGTGTGGATTGATATCCGGGTCTTCTATTTGGTTCTATTTGTCCTCCTGTCTGTTCGTATGCCAGTACCAGGCTGTTTTCAGTAGTAGAGTTTGAAGTCAGGGATTGTGATGCCTCCAGAAGTTCTTTTGTTGCCCAGGATTGTTTTCGCTATCCTGGGTTTTTTGCTTTTCCAAATGAAGTTGAGTACTGTTCTTTCAAGGTCTTTCAAGAATTTTGTTGGGATTTTGATGGGCATTGCATTGAATCTGTAGATTGCTTTCGGGACGATTGCCATTTTTACTATATTAATTCTGCCTACCCAAGAGCATGGGAGGTCTTTCCATTTTCTGGTTTTTTCTTCAATTTCTTTCTTCAAAGATTTAAAGTTCTTGTCATACAAGTCTTCCACTTGTTTGGTTAGTGTTACTCCGAAATACTTTATGCCATTTGTGGCTATTGTGAAGGGTGTTGATTCTCTGATTTCTTCCTCTGTCCTTTTATCATCTGTGTACAGGAGGGCTACTGATTTTTTTGAGTTAATCTTGTATCCTGCTACATTGCTGAATGTGTTTATGAGTTGTAGAAGTTCTTTGGTAGAATTTTTGGGATCACTTGTGTAAACTATCATATCATCAGCAAACAGTGAGAGTTTGACTTCTTCTTTTCCAATTTGTATCCCCTTGATCTCCTTTTGGAGTCTTATTGCTCTAGCTAGGACCTCAAGAATTATATTGACTAGGTATGGAGAGAGTGGACAACCTTGTCTTGTTTTCAGTGGAATTGCTGGGAGTTTCTCTCCATTTAGTTTGATGTTGGCTGTTGGCTTGCTGTATATTGCCTTAATTATGTTTAGGTATGTTCCTTGTATCCCTGCTCTCTCCAAGACTTTTATCATGAAGGGATGTCATATTTTGTCAAATGCTTTTTTGGTTTTTATTTGATCTTGTGGTTTTTATTTTTCAGCTTGTTTATATGGTGGATTAAGTTGACAGATTTTCGTATGTTGAACCATCCCTGCATCTGTGGGATGAAACCAACTTGGTTATGGCGGATGATGGTTCTGATGTGTTCTTGGATTCTATTTGCTAGTATTTTATTTAGTATTTTTGCATCAATGTTCATGAGTGAGATTTGTCTGTAATTCTCTTTCTTAGTATTGTCTTTCTGTGGTTTGGGTATCAGGGTAATTGTAGCCTCATAAAAAGAGTTTGGCAATGTTCCTTCTGTTTCTATTGTGTGGAATAATTT
>PVIU01027972.1:5243-19762 GCA_004026605.1 Ondatra zibethicus | reverse complement strand
GAGGGCCTTGGACTTCCCACAGGGCAGGGTACCATGCCCTCTTTTAAGGAAGCAGGGGGGAGGAAAGAGGGATGGGGGTAGCGGGGGGGGACTAGGAGAAGGGGAGGAAATGTAAATTTTTTTGAATGAAAAAAACAAAAGAATATGAAAAAAAAGAAAGGCTCACTATAAACATACAACTGTTCCATGCTTTCAACTCTGCATAGTAAGCTTACAGAGCAACTCTTCCACAGGTTTGGATGAGAGTGTAAGTGAGCTCGCAGTCTTGCCAGTGCAGCCGTATTTTGCCAAGGGATGTGGCCTGGTCTTCCACTCTCTGATGTTTCTTTTGGCTGACTTTTTCACATTCCTGTGACCCCTTTGAATGGAGATGTCTTAACAGCTTTTGCTCTATGACATGGCCTCCTGCTATCATTTCCTGCAGGTCTTGCCTTAGATCTCAGCAGCTTCCTGAGTAAATGTCACCTTGGTGTCTTTCTTCTAAGAGGATCTCCATAGGCTCACCATGTTAACTCCCTTTTTAAGCATAGAGTTTATGCTTAACCATGAGTCTTACCATTGCACTGTACAGGAGTCTGAGCTTGGAATTCTCTTTGATTCCAAAGCAAGGGACTAGGTGGGGTGGGAACAGGGAACTAGAAAAATGTCCCTGAGGGTGGGGATCAAATGACCCTAGAGGAGGAAATTCCACTTGAAAATAGAAATCAGGTCAGCACCCTTGTGAGAACCATAGCACGCTCCACTTAGAAACTGGCAACCTGTGACTTGTGGAGACCTTTGTCAGAAGTTTGTGGATTGGTCTAGATAGGGGGTTTGGTTTCAGGAAAGTAATTGGGCGGTGCAAATCTGAACTCAGACACACTCATCTCCTTTCACAGTTGTGCTGTGCTGCACAGGGATGTGGAAATGACTCGGTTTTGTGTAGTGTCAATGGTTAGTTCTTTACTATACAAAGACAATTAAAAAACAGTGTTTTCTTTTCTTGAGAAATATGATGTTTGTGGGAGGAGGGGGATAAGGAGGAAAGGAGAGAGAGAGAGAGAGAGAGAGAGAGAGAGAGAGAGAGAGAATATGGAATGGTGAATAACTTCCTATATACCTTCACAAGAATTTTTTCCACTGTTAGGGGCCAAAACAAGTTATTTTGTGGAAGCTATATACTATTCCCTCATTAATTCAATGAAAAGATCTCATTTAATCACTGTTCCTTAAAAATAAAAGCTTTTAATATCTTTATCTTTTATTACAGTTGTTAAATACAGTTGAAAATGTACGTTAGTATGAGGTTGCTGGGAAGACTGGCGGCTTTTTGACTAGTAGTGGGACACAGTTCCAGAGTACATTTAAAGACTGTTTGCTATGTAGGGTGTTTTCTAGGGCCCTTGAAAAGCTGTGGAACAGAATGTCATGGTGAGAAACTTCTTTTGTTCAATTTAGCGTGTGATACAAATTTAAGGGATATTTAACCTATTTAGAAGTTTCAATGCACAAAGAAGGAATATGTACTCTAATGGTTTTGGTTTTGTGGGAGTGGTCAATTATATCAACTGACAAAGTTTAGTGTACTTTTGCCTTCTTCAAAGTAACTCCATATTATTAGCAGTCTTTCTTCATTCATCTCCATGGCGACTAGCACTTTAGGCCATGGAAAGCTAATACTTTCCATTTTGCCTCTCAACTACTCAATATGGAATTTTTTATATAAATGAGCCCATATAATGTAGGATCCTTTCCCATTGACTCCTTTCAGTTAACATGCTTTCAAGTTATATATATGTTGAAGCATGTTATCAGGAAGAAGTTCCTTTTTACAACCAGGTAATTCTCTATTGAATGACTATATATGTATATGTGTGTGTGTGTGTGTGTGTGTGTGTGTGTATATATATATATATATAGTCAACAAATACATATATACATACACATGTATATATATGTATATTTATGTTCGCCTTGAACTCATTATGTAGCTGATGATGACCTTGAAATTCTGATCATCCTGCATCTGTGTCCTGAGTATTGGGATTGAAGATGTGTGCCACCATGCCTAGATTTATGTGGCACTGAGGATGGAACTCAGGCTTAAGTGCATGCTAGGCCAGCATTCTTTAGATTGAGTCACATATTTAACCCTAATCTTCCATCTTATAGATATGACACATTTTGTTTTTTCTTTAATCAGGTAACAGATGTTTGTCTTGCTTCTACTTTCTTTCTTGCTGCTGTGAACATTTACGTGTTGTGTAGACACATGCTTTTATTTCTCAGGAAGATACCCCTAGGAGTGTAGTTTCTGGGTCATCATAGGGACTCCATTCTTTCTTCTGAGGAGCTGTTTTCCTGAAACTGACTAAATACTTTTACATGTCCTCAACAGGTCCAGTTTTTTCACATTCTCAGCAACAGGTGCTGACTCTTTGGCTTTTTGGTCCTAGCCATCCTAGTTTTTGTTTGTGAACAACTTTTTTTGTCTCATCTTTTTTCTCTTTGGAAGCAAAGACACATTAGAAGGAGGTCATATGGTTTCAAGTTCCATTTCCTATGGTGTTCTTTCTAAAAATTGTTAAACTACCCATGTATTTGTAAACAGAATCCTTCTCTTAAAAATAGATCCCTGAAGTTTGCACATATTCTAACAGTAACCATTTCACAAAGTAAATGGCACACCCTTCTCCTTTCCCCCTGTTCAACTCTGGAAACATAACCCTGAACATGGATTCCCTGGTGTACCTTCATATCTCTTATGGCACAGTGGCAAAGGCCCCTGGGTTAAGAGTTCTGTTCCTGTGCTTAGCAGCAACACTCTGAAAGTTCAGAGGGCATGTAGCCACAGGTTCTGACTTAACATTTGGCATAGATATCACGAGATACAACCTGAGACAAACTCTGCCCACTTCCCTGCAGGCCATAGAGTCAGTTCAACTTTACTGTATCTGTTATGCTTAGAAAAGTGATGTCTCTGACTAATGTATAGGCTAAAGGGACAGTAGATGTTTAAAGACAAGAAATGTTCTCTAGGAAGAAATTGGTGAGAAAAACCCATAGAGCCAAAAGACATAGAAGATGGAAGAAAGTAAGGACAAAGAGTAGCAGAGTGAGTGAGGCAGTAGATATCCTGAGAGGCTTTAGCCAGATGGGCTGGGGTAAGTAAGAAGAATGATAGTCTTGGATGATTCACAGTATGGAGATTGAGATCTAGGAAAAAGGGAAAGATATGAAATATGTGAAGTATGTATTGTGTTCGTTGATCAATTTTCTCATATTATTAAAAGACAATGAAATTGAAGACACTCAGCATAGGGTGTCTTTATATTGCTGGGATAGCCATACCTTCTCCAAATTTGGTTATCTTCTCAACCATCATCATAAAAATTGATGGATACATATTGTGAGATGCTAATTCCTGTAAACATGCTTTCCTCTGGTCTTAGCTGCCTCTAAACAGCAATTTTTACATGCCAATTAACTAGCAAAAAGAGGTTCCTAATATTTCAATTTGAATAGCAGCATCCTTGCTAACCAAATTCTGTCATCATATCTCCTTATAGAACCCTGTCAGTCGGGGACTATTGGATGACTTTTGAACCATCCCAAGGACAATTATCCAACACTAGAGATGGTTTTATAACAGCAGGGTGGAGTTTTCTGCTTAAGGACTCTCTATGGCTGCTAACCATAACAAGAGGTGACCATGGCTGTGAAAAGGACTTGGTTTCCTTTCTCTGTTACAGAAAAACAAATTTCCACCAAGAACAGTAATAAAAAAGACCCCTGAAGGCTTATGAAGAGACTGGTAGATATTTTAGCTGAAAATTACACAATTCTTGCCTGTTTACAACATACTTGTCACATATCATACATTGAGAAGTTCGTTGCCATTTTTGTTATCAAACCATCCTCTTCTCCTTGTTTCCAGCCACCTACAAATATGCACACATCATATCTGCTTAGTAGGCTGCCAGAATGTGTTCTTAATTTTTGACTAAGAAGTCAGGGATAAGACCATTAGCCAGTGAACACATAGCTTATAGTTCTATTTTTAGTGTTTTGTTGAAGATAATTCTATCATATTTTAAGTAAGTGACTGATAGCTCACAAAGTCCACTCTCAATATTAAAACTATTCAAAAGTCCCTTAGGGTGTTAAGTGTGCTAGTGGAACAAACATATTCAGCTGTAGAACGTTATTTTTATATCTGATTCCTTCACTACTCCATTGAATTCTACAACTCCTTCCCATTCTTCTCCAATAAGCCCTTGAAAACATAAAGCTCACCAACAGGGCATGAAAACACTCGCAAAATCAAATTATTATTCATTTGGAAAATAAAAATGAAAATCACAGGAAATGCTAGTTTATAACCGCTAAACTGGCAACAATGAAAAAGTTAATAAAAAGTGTTGCCTAGGATTTGAAAAAATTAGAACCCTTACAAACTGCTGGTGAGAATTTAAAATGGTGTAGCCAGTTTGAAAAAGAGCTTGTCAGTTCCGCAATAGCTTAAACATGGAGTTAATATATGAGCTCATGGTACTACTCTTAGAGACATAAACAAGAGAAATATGTATTTGGGTATATCTGCACTGCTCATAATAGTAAAAAATGAAAAAAAAAGCCTAAGTCTCCATCAACTGATGAATTGATAAAGTGCTGTCTAATCCTAAAAGGGAACAGTATTCATTGACACAATAATTGAAGTAGTAGTGTACTCTTCATCACGGACAAGCCTTGAAAATTTTATGCTAAGTAAAATAAGTGAATGTATATCGTATGAAAAGTTACATGACATAAAATTCTGTTTTTATAGTATGTCCAGAGTAGACAAATCCAACTGACACAGAAAGTAGATTGATGCTTCCCCAGGACTGAGGCAAGGGGTGGGGTGGTAGAAAATAAAGAATACCTGTTCATAAATGGATATAGAGCTTCTTTGCAAGTTGAAAAATAGATTCTGAAATTGGTTGTGGTGGTAGTTGCACAATTCTGAATATATAAGCAGCCAGTGAACTGACACCTGAAATGTGTGAGTTTTATAGTAGGTGAATTCTGTATCAATAAACTAGTTGTAAAAAATAAATTCAACCAATGATAAAGTTAAATGCTCTCTTTTTATATCTGACTATACACATTTGCTTATGAAACAAAAGCTCCCCAGTTATCTTGTTATGTTTGCCATATTTATACCTAAGAAACTTTTCAGTTTACTTACAATATGGATTCGACAGCCAGTTTATTTTATGTCCTGGAAAACCAAAACAGAATGAGCAATGGTCATTTAAGTGAGTATAAGTCTAGCCTTTTTCTGGACTCTGGGATATATTTTAATGCCCCCAAACCCACACATCCCACACATTAATCAGGGCCAGTATGCTAGGAACAACCACAACTGCCAACCACAGGAAGCGAGGATGCATTTTGCATGGACTTTTGTAAGCAAGTGTACCATGGTCTATTTAACTAGCTAGGAGTCATGGTGGCTGCTGCTGTGGTGATTTTATTCCTAGTAGTGGTGGTTGTGTGGCATGGTTCTCTCTCTCTCTCTCTCTCTCTCTCTCTCTCTCTCTCTCTCTCTCTCTCTCTCTCTCTCTCTCTCTCTCTCTGTGTGTGTGTGTGTGTGTGTGTGTGTGTGTGTTTACTGCTAGATCAATCAGATTGCTTTAGGCAAAATAATACTAAGAACTTCAAAAAGGAAAAAAAGATCGATATCTTGGAAAGTGAGTTCTTGAATCCTTTCAATTATTCAAAGATTGCTTTACCTAGAGAAAGCTCAATGTAGTTTTCTCTTGCAAGAAGACCAGGAATTTGGGTAAAAAAGTTCTCTCACTCACTATGTACCAAATTATTTTACTCAATGCCTTGCATGCATACTAGCTAGTAAGGATTTACGGCAACTTTCTAGTAGATTCTATTCATTCAATTCTGTTGAAACTGAGGCTTGTAGAGAGGCTAAGCAACTTCTCTAAGGCCACAGTGATCTTATGTGGTGGAATTGTGTTTGAAACTCATGATATCTGATTCCAAACACTATCTTCAGGCTTCATCATATTAAACTTTTTGTCTTCTTCCCAAGGATGAAATTACCAACTTTTCTCTTGGCTATGATTTAAATTTAATCGTCAATGAAAAGGGAAGCAGACATTCTTATTTGACTAGAATTTGACTGTCAACAATTCATCAACCAAGGATTTCTGATTTCTGTGTCAGTGATTCAGCATTTAAAACTTAAAAACATTTTTTATTTATTTGTGATAACATAATAACCGTATAGTAGAAACTTAAGAGTTCAGGATTATAACTGATAGGAATGACTATGGGTTTCTTTATTATTATTATTATTATTGAAAAGGGGGAATTCTCCTTAAAAGTAGACTTGGGATCCAGATAAGCTTTTCATCCAGGGCTTTCTTTCACCACAGGTGTGTTTTATAAAAGGAGACAGGTGACAGATACATGGGCTCATTTTGAGAACAAGAACGCGTGTGGAAAGCACAAAGGAGCAGAATGGCAGCGGAAACAGCATTTGGGTGTGCTGGGACTTTGGGATTTGGTAGTAGAGGTTACAGTCTACAGAGGAATAGTGATCTGTCCATACTGTTGAAAGTGGAAAAGAGAACGCTAAGTATCAGGAACTCCTTAACCTTTTCTGGAGAGGTAGCCAGAGCTTTCTCACAGCTAGACCATCAGTACTCCGAGTATCTTATGGACAAGGCATATCAGTTCTAATGTCAGTGTCACTGTGCCGAGAACACTCTACTTCATGTGGTAATACTGTGAGACTCACTCAGATCTTCATTTGATCTGCGTTTCAACCGCATTTGTAGCTATAAGACACACTGCTTCAGCAGTTTCCAAAAAAGTCCTGGATGGGTCTCTGTTGAAGAGATGAGACTCTTATAGAAAATAAGGTTAGAGAATTCATCCTGGGCTGAGCAGGATGTATGCTTATCTAGAGTGACTCATTCCCAAATGGTGGAGGATTTACTGTACTGGACCTGCCTTAAGAGGAATGACCTTCTCTTTTCTTTTTAATATTTTTGTAGACATTTTTACTTCCTGAGGTTACCCTCAGCAGTATTTTTGACCTTATTTTCTTTGAGCTCTAGATCATAAAAAAATACATAATCACCCACAAATACAACACTTCTTAAGATGAGGCATGGCGGGGGCGGGGCACAAAACTGAAAAGAAAACTTGGTCCCTATTGGCAAACATTGTTACTTCCTTTGAGTTCTAAGGGCATGGAATAATTTTTAGGTAGATAAAGCAAAGCAATGGAAAAGATTAGCTTTATAATTCCTGATTTCTTTTTCATTTGTTTATCTGGTTTTTTTTTTTGTTTTTTACTCCCAGTATTGACTTCTGTTTTTAAGCGTTTAACTTGTGTATTGCAAGGTGAAGACTGAGAGTTGGCAGAGCTGATCACAGATAATTCTCATTCTCATCTGTGAACTTGATTGCCTACCTTCCATAGGTAGAGTCAAATTTTTAAACTTTAGCGTAAGGCTAACAGTAATGTAAATCTGAAGGCTGCTTACTGCTGTGATATATTTTGAGTCAAACATTCAGAATGAGTTTCAGTGGTAAGGCTTAAGACAAATTAGCAATTGAAGATGCAAAGAATGCAGACAGCTCTGCAGAGTGGTGAGAAAAGTAGCATAAGCCTTGTGACCCAGATGTGAATCAGTTAGGTGACAGGAGGGAAAATAGAGAAGAAATGTGAAAACCAGGAAGCCAATAATAGAATCAGGAAAGCACTGAGTGATCAAACTTAGGGATCTGTAACGTGTGTGTGTGTGTGTGTGTGTGTGTGTGTGTGTGTGTGTGTGTGTGTGTGTGTGTGTGTGTTCTTATAGGCAACACTTTCTTTCCCATCATGTACAGTTCTGGCTTTTCTCCATCCATGAGTTTTTCTACATCATTACAGGATTGTAGACCTCAGCACCTAATTATGAGTCCATTTCAATATTAGAGCCTGTTTCATCTTGACTTTAACATGGTTTAAGAAAATCTGCAAAGGGAGAAAATATAGTTACTTTTTCATGTCTCAAAAGCATAGATTTGTTTATCTAACAGATTCTGCCAAGAAGGCAGTGAATGAAATTTCAGTTTTCAAGTATGTTTGAAGTTAACATTTGTAGTGCCGGAGCCAAGTTCAGTCAAGCAACACTTTTGCATGGAAGTGCCTTCAAGTTTGACATAAATCATGCCCTAAAGTAACTTTCAGACTTCACAACAGGGTTATCCAGCAGAAATGTGAATCAAATAACATATATAATTTAAAATTTTTCATAGCCATGCTTAAATGATATTAAAACTATAAAAAGTAATATACTGTTTAATTTTACCAGATACAGCTGAAATATTACTTTGATACCCCAGCACTAGAAAATTTAGTAAAAAGACACATTGAATATATTGTTAATTGCCAAGTATTTGAAGTACAAGCACGTATTTTGCTTTTATAATATATATCAATTTCAACTTGCTATATACCTGGGACTCAATAGCCATGTGGGATTTGACACCAAAGCCTTAGAGGAGTGAATTAGGCACAAAGGAAAAAGACCTTATTTTATATACTAGGGAGTTTCCATGTCACTTCATGAAATACTTAGTGAGATACAGCCTATCTATATATTCACACTAGGCACCCAGAACCACTTCTCTGTTTCCTTCTGAAATACGTTGCTATATCTTCATACATCGGTTAAGTGTGGGGCCACGTGTTCATATTGTATGGCATAACATAATCACTTGCTATTCTCTGTTGATGTTCTACTCCTTTTTAAATTTTCAAACCCTTGGCTGTCCCACAGTTAGCAGCTAATACAAACTATTGTTTGCAATACTATCTGTTCTTTTCTAAGAAGATGAAGGAACTAATCAGACTTGTACTTAGTACAAGGTGTTCAAGTGAAATTATCCACTTGTTTTGGTGCTCCCCCCCTCCCAAATTGCTGGGGTGTATCTTCATCTGAGGTGATATAAATAGGAATTGCCCACCTCCTAAATAAAGTGTGTAATAATGGAGGTAACTAAGTATCCTCCCACACCCTGCCACACTTGATGCCCAATTATTCCCCAGAACACCTAAACCTTTATGTAACAGGGCTCAGGGAAAAGGGAGACGTGGAAGGCAAATGTGGAGTAGATATTTCAAACATTGCTCCTGTGCATTTAGGGGGAAGGTTCTTTGTGCTTCTATATGCAAAGTTTGTTGCATCATAAACATGCTTTAATGCTATCACCACAGTACCATGCTTAAGTGCAAGAAGTAGACATCTGTAGACTTCTCTATACAAGCAAAATTCTAGCCAAAGCCAGCCTTGAAGATTAGTGACTCTTGGATGACGAAGCCTGTCAACACAAGCTACTACACTGTTCTCCATGTGAAGCGCAGGGCAACTTTCTCCTTTGCTAATTAACCTGTGATGCAGTTTTGCTTAAATTAGGCTTCGGCTCAAAGGGTGACTCTGTCACAGTCTTTTGTGTTTTGAAAATATTCACTGAAGGTGGATCCAAAATGGATGAGAATAATTTCCTGTGTATTTCAGTTGTTCTCATTCATATTTATATTTTTTTAAGATGAGACAGACTTAAAATAATCATGTACAATATACTCCTTTGGCTAAAGGCTTGGTGATCAAGTCCTCAGTTTCAAGGAACTACTATATTTTGCTTTTGGATTCGAACAGGGTCTCCTGACTTGGCTACTAATTAACAGAGAAACTTTCAACCAATTCTTTATGAACCTCAGTGTTATCATCTCATAATCATATCAGCAAACCTACCTCACTGAACTGAAGTCAGAGTGAAGTAGGACAGTGTAGATAAAGTGCTTGTAATCAAAGAAAGCCTGCCTAGACAGCATTACTCTGTTCTAGAATTTAACATGTTTCGGATGCCTCTCAGTTACATGCTGGTGTATTATATATTTTCACTATATATACTATATTCACTAAATATAGTGGGAATAGTAATGCTTAACTTAATTGTTCTCATTCTAGAACATGAAATAGGCACCATCATCTATTTATTCAACTTGACAAACATTTGATAAATTTAGGTAATAACAAAGAACTTACCGTTGGGGGATGAAGAGTACATTTTTTATCAATTTATGGTTAAGTGATGCATTTCTTCTTGTTAGTCTTAAAACTTTATGCCTCTACTGGAGGTACTTTTATTCTCCTCTGTACATGTTCCCCAGGGCCACTCAGAAACGTCTGGAGAGAATTTCGGTTGACACAACTAGAATAGAGTGTGAGTGGTATCCAGGGATGCAGGCTGGGGACGGTATTACATATCCTACAGTGAATAAGATACCCCTGTAGCATAGAGTTATCCAGCCCCATATGTTTCTAGTGTTGGGGTGAGAAGTATGCTCTTGATAGTATGCATTTTTTTGGGTTTCTGATGTCTGTTCCCATTTGTGGTTTTGGCCAAACCATGAGGACTGTTGAGATAAAAACTGTCCAGTCATAAGCTGCTTGGACATAAAGCTGTAAGTGTTGAAGTCCTAGTAAGGAACGTCAGACAGAATTTGAACAGCAGATGGGCGGGTGGATTACTCACTCTTAGATGTCCTGCTAATTCCAGGAAGCCTGTGCTTTCCTTCTTTTTCATTAAAACAGCCTTTCAACAAAGATCCCCTCAAAATATCTACCACAGCCAGCCTTTTCTCAGACCCTACCATCAGAGCCAAGCAGAGTATTCTTGGAATGCTGATGAATGTGCTGAAAGTGGTATTTTAAAATAGCATTCTGCTGTGCAACATCATGAAACCATCTCCTGAATGGAGCTGGTTCCAAATGGAGACATGATGTATAGCATCACATAATAAGCTATTGAAACCTGAACCAGAGAATCATCACTAGTGATTTCCAGACAAGTCACATAGCTTGAAGCTTCCTATTCCTGTAGATACACAGACAACCCCTTCTTGAAATTCATAGCATCACATAAAATGCTACACGGTCATAGGATAAATATCACTTTCTGTACAGTGGAGATCAAGTCTCTTGATAAATTGATGGCCTATGTGGGATTTCTTTCAGTGTTGTCTGGAGGGCTGGAACTCAGAAAGCTGGTTCTTTAAGGAGAAAATGGTAAGTCATTAATGGGAAATAATGCAACCTTGGATGATTTGCAGTTCGGTTGCTTGCTCTTTAGTTGTGAATTCTACATGAGGTGGAAGCAGACAAGCGTGCTTTGTAAGCGTCAGAGAGTACAAGTTCACTGACAGTCTCACTTCAGCTTAGGTGGGTCTTCTGTGTGACTGGAACTGCAAGCCCACTCACTTTGTCACCTTTCTTACAGCAGAAACCCTTTCTCTCCTCATGAATAAACCCAGCGCAGCCCTGCAAATCTACTGCAGTTCTCACCTCTTTTTGGAAGTCTCTAAATGTCTTCTAAATTTATTAATACTTAATCATTCTCTTTCTACTGACCCACTGAAATGACTACTCTCTGGTGTGTTACTTTAACTGAGATGCAATTCACATACATTAAATTTTCCATTTTAAAGTGGACGATTGAGTGGTTTTAATATACTCCCAGGGTAATTGCAGCTATCATCACATAATCTAAAAGAAAGCCATCTCATCTAAAATGAAATGTTTTCATTAGCAGGCATCCCTTCATTTCTCTCCAGTATACCTGCCAATCATTATTACTTTCTGCCTCCATAGGTTGCCTTTAATGGATAGTTAATTTGTTTTGTGACACTTTGCTCTATTTCTATTTTTCACTTTATAAAACTCGTTCAAGGTTAATCTACATCACAGCCACAATTAGGGCTTCATTCTTCTTCTTCTGTTTCCTTTGGTGGCCTAATAATTTTCCACTGTATACAATGCCATATTTGGGTGATGCACTCTTTGGTTATTTGACATCTAGGCTTCTACCTATCTTTGAGCTTTGTGAGCTACTGTGAACATTCATGTATATATTTGTATATGAACCTATTTTCTCATCAAACAAAGTATACCTAAGACTAGATTGATGGCTTACATAGAAACTTCTTTCCAAAGTTGTTTGCCATTTTGCATTTTTCCAGTGGTATACAAAGGTTTCAGTTTTTCCACATCTTCTTCAGACATTTTGTTCTGCACAAGACTGTTGATGTCACCATTATCCTGAAGATTAATTATCCCACATATGTTTGTTTTACCACTCAGTTTAGCCTGTAAGCAACATTGGACAATGATCCATTGGCTTTTTATTTTAATATGGTTTTTGATTGCCTACTCTGTGGCAAGACTTACAAAGTGTCAAGGCTATGAATATGAAAATGCTCCATTAAGCAGGGGAGGTGCATACAGTTCTCAGCAGCCTATTTGTGAGTGGCAGGTGCAATAATGACAGCCTATTCAAGATACAGCCATGGCTTCCCATAATTCATATTGATTGTCTCCCTCCCACAATGCTGTACTTACAAATGCCACCCAAGCCTACTATTTAGTAAATCCTGCTTTAGAGAAAGAACAGATCTCTGTGTGTGTCCTCTTTCTAGTCCAAATGTAGAAGCTCTGATTTTTCTTGATCTTTTGTGTTTTAATACTCTTTAGCAAATATTCTTAAAAAAATAAATGGCAGCGATATTTTGAACAGCAACTTTGGACTTACAATGGGAATTACTCTGAAGCAGTGAATCATCGAAGATGCTAATCTTTTGATTTGTAGACTGAAAACCTGTTTGAGACTCTAGGCTAACAGAGAACAGGCACCTCTTAAAGTTTGAATTTCAAGGATTCAAAAATAAACTGTTCATATGCTGTACTCATCTACAGGTGACTTTATTTTATATTTGTCTCTCAGGAACTCCCAGTCAGTGTTGTTGAGAAATTATGCAATGTCAAGAATAAAAGGAATCGAGCTACAAACTGTTATAATAAAAGCCTTGCTATACCACATGAAGACCTCATCATGTACATTTAAGGATATAATTATTAACACACCTCATGTTCCTCTTTTTGAAGTGATTTAACAATAGCATTAAATTGTTTTCATCTGAGTACTTAACTACTTAACATTTTCCACTCCAAAGCAGATATGCACAGGAGTTTCTTGTATTTAGGGAAGAAAATTATTGGTCACCGTATATGGTCAAGGGAAGAGTGGCATTCTTTCTTCCAATTTGCAAGTCATGTCAATTTGACAACAACTTAAAAGTTCTATGGTTTGCTTGTACTTTGAAAAGAAGTTTAAGTCAAAGAGACCCTTAGAATGAGTCTTGTGCATATCAGAGAGGAGGAAAAGCCTTACTACTTTGCTGAACATTTCACAACAGGATGCTCCTGTGTGGTTTCTTTCAGAGCACTTACCCAGAACTTGCTGTTTACGTGGCAGTGGGTTTAAAATTTTATGAGTCCTCACTTCTTGAATGTGTACCACTGTCCTAGGGGACCTGGGCAACTACTATCTTTATTTTGAAGATTAAGAACCCAAGTGTTATAGTTATTTACCTGAGGTTAACCAGAATGTTAGTGTAACCACATGTCATTTGGTGACAGAATGACTGCTCTTATTACTCCCAAAGACAGGCATCTTTGAATTTAGACCATTGTGGAGTTCTGAAGGCCTGACATTATTCCAGGTTTCAGAAGGAACTTGGCTGCAGGGTTTTCTCAAAGCCTAGGACAGCAATGAAATTAAGTGTGGGTCGTGATAGTACACATTGTGAACTACATGCTCTATTGTCTATATCAGTGGCTCTCAACCTTCCTAATGTTACAACTCCTCATGTTGTGGTGACTTCCAACCATAAAGTTGTTTTCATTGCTACTTCATAACTGTAATTTTGCTACTGTTATGAATTATAAAGTAAATATCTGATATGCAGGATATCTGACTTGTGACCCCTGTGAAAGAGTCATTTAATCCCTAACAGGGTCGTAACCCACAGATTGAGAACCTCTGGTCTATATAATAGTTTATCTATATCATAATATTATGTGTTATAGATCATATCTCAACAAAATGCTTTCATATATTGATAGTAGTACTGTATGTTATGCACACATCCACTTATATACATATATTATATATAAATACTTTCTTGTTTGTATGCTTTTTCATAGATTGAGTAATGTGCACACACCATGCCTGCTGCTCCTCTCTCTGATTCTCAGGAACTGCAAAGCTATTAGCTTTCCGGGAAGTTATTATTCTTCCTTCTTGGTGAGATAGATATTGAAAGGATAACAGTGTAAACTGTCTCCAAATGCCATGACTGGTTCATGGAAGAAAGACCCAAAGGCCTCAGACATATCCATAGCTTTGCATCCTGACACTGGCTTCTCTACGCCAACTCCAGCTTCTGCTTAATGGAATTTCCCATTAAAAATGTTATGGGTAAGGCCATCCCACAGTTGTTTCCTTTCTTTTATTTTTCTTTCCTTTCCTTCCTTTCCCTGCGCTCTCTCTCTCTCTGTCTCTCTCTCTGTCTCTCTCTCTGTCTGTCTCTCTCTCTCTCTCTCTCTCTCTCTCTCTCTCTCTCTCTCTCTCTCTCTCTCTCT
>PVIU01027971.1:0-19645 GCA_004026605.1 Ondatra zibethicus | reverse complement strand
TAGGACATATATGTTGGTTTTGTTTGGCAGGCCATACAATAAAAATTCTCTCTGTAGTTAGCTCCTTCACAGTCAAAAAATTCAAAGAAAACACAATAAAATACATAATCCAGACATTCCTTGAATTTCCCATTTTTACGTGGCTTATTTTTTTTTAATCTATGACTATCTGTACTCTGTCTCTTTAAAGACTTTACCCTTTTTTTTAAGTCATTAACATTATTTTATGACTCTCTATACTCTTTTTCCAAGCCTACGTATTTTATCTAACAGTATGACCCATTTAGAGGTCTTTTATGTCTGAATATGTCCTACTGTGAATCTGTAATTCTTCAATGTACAGGAACAGTTTTGCTTTGCGTTTTTAAAATGCTAAACTCTTAAGAATCTAAGCTGTAACAATCCCAGGTCAAATACAGGTACTGCCTGCTTGCTCCGCCCAGTTCAACATGGCGGAGCCGCTTGTGCCTCTGAGCCACAGCGTGCAAAACATCTGTGTATGGCTGCAGCTCTCTCTCGCTCTGTCCCCTTCCCAGCATTCTCTTCTCTTTATCCTGTCTATCTAAGTCCTGCCCTATCAGAAGGCCAAGACAGATTCTTTATTAACCAATAAAAGCAACCCACATACAGAAGGACCCTCCTACACCAGCTATAGATCAATAATTCCTTCTCTCTGCTTCCTGATCTACCCAAGTGTAAGTAAGCAGTGTTGATTCCTACCTCCAAAGCCCAGAGTCACTTCTCTGCCTTCCCTGCCATGATGAACTGTGACCTCAAACCTGGGACCAAAATAACCCCATCTTCCCTTCAGTTGCTCTTCAAGAAAGGCAAGCACGTGCCTTGTGTGGGTGCAAAGTGAATGCTATCCATCACTCCCTGAGAAACGCTTCCTTTCAGGGAACTCTAGAACATCAGCCTCAACAGAAAGTATTTCACCTGTAAAGAAACACTCTATGTCCCACTACCATTATGATGGCCCTTCATGACAATGATCTAGTTTCCTCGTATCAATGTGCTAAAGTTGAAAAGTCATGTATTACCATTACCAAAATGTAGAATGCCACGCTGAAGAAAAACCAGCATGCGACACGGAATTACTCAGATCAAAATACCAAGTGCTTTGCACAGGTTATTTGTATTCTCATTATCACAATCATCCTATCATGTAACTACTATTATCTGCATTTTGTACATGAAGAAAACATTTTGTATATGCAAATACTGGATAGATGGATGATTGATTGACACATAATTGGTAGATAGAATTTTAATGCTTATGTATTAGCCTGGAAAGGATATTAGAATGTTTTAATTATGTTTCCTGTCATTCAATAAATACTACAATAAATCAAATATTGGGATATTTTCCCCAATAGCAAAGAAACCAAGAATGAGTACATCTGTCCAACACCAGATCCCTTGTCCTTTCATTGCTTTGTGCTGATTCCAGTGAGATTGCACGAGGGCTTGCCCAATGTTTTAACCTTGTGCAGGAAGATGCCATCAAAACTCACTCTTCAGAACCATATATAATGTAATTACAAAAACAATCAACAGAAAAAATTAATAAATCTCATGATATTTTAAGTAACTTTACAGTTTTGTGTTGAGCCTCATTCTTAGCTATTTGGGGTCCCATGTGATTATTTGGGGTCATGGGATGAACACACTGCTCTGCTTCCCAGACAAGAGCAAAGGTATGCTGGAGAGAGAAATGTGAGCCCATCCCTTATGCTATCAGACTATGGAAACAATGCTTCCAAAGGATATGGACTATTCCCAGGTATCTAATGCTGGGAGAAAGGAAAGGATGAAATTGTGCTCCCAACAAGGAAGGAATTTATCTCCCTGGAAGAGATTCCAGAGAGTTCTAACAATTCATCAGAACACCTTACAGGACACAATGAAGCCAAAACAGCGATGAGTCACTGATGGGAAGGACCACACTTTAAGTCTGTGTGATAGTGAGCGAAACTTAGCCTCTGTTCAAAATTAATTTGGAGGTACTATGTCAGTGCCCCCAAAGATGTACTTGAGGGCCACTCACCTCTTTATCTGTTTGTTTTCCAGTTGTGACCACCTTGAATATTTTTCTTCCTGGATGGACAAGTGGCTAAACCTAGCTTCTTAGGGGTTCTAGAGCCCAGGCTTTGCCCTCAACAACTCCAGTAACAATAGAAGGGCATGTCAATCATTTGAGCCTTTGACCTCAACAACTCCAGTAACAATAGAAGGGCATGCCAATCATTTGAGCCTTTGGAAAGTCACATTGCTCTCACAAGTGGCTAAACCAGGAAGGTACCATACTGTGTCCATTCACACCCAGCTTTAATTGGTTTTACCAAGAGGTTTCGAAACATCTTCCAAGTGGAATGTGAAGTGAGGAGAACTCTATGCAGCAGTATGCAATGCGAAAGCTGAGTGTTCGTTCATACGCTCAAGCAAGTTGAACTCAAACGTAAATCTTTCTGCTTCTCGTTACTCATGCTGGAAAAGCCTGCCTTGGAGCAGCACTTTTGTTCACCTACAGAGCTCTTCTAACACCTCTGAGCCCACAAATATGATGGCGCACGCCAGTTGTGTTCCTGTGTTATGACTTTGGGCAAATATAAGAATTTCCCTTTATTATCCTGGGTCTTCAACAGTATCAAACATCCCAGGCCACAGGTTCTTGAAAAGATCATAATTGACACACCTGTGCCCAGATTTAGTGTGCCGTAAAGACATGTTGAGTTCTAATTAGCCTCACCTGCAGGTTCATTGATATTTCTCAGTTTGTTCTATCGATCACTAAAATGTAATAGGCAACACCATTAATGTGTCAGTAAGAACATGAATTTATATCAAACTCAAATGATTCCTGCCTACCTCAGGTGTCCTATCTGTACAAATATAATGTTTTTGCGTTTCTTAAATGCTAAGCATTACAGAAAGATTGATTCAACCACTATTCAAAATATTCTTGGATAGAGTTTAAGAGAACAGCTGTCTAGTAAGAGAACACAAATGCCTTTCATTCAGTGTGCTCTCTCTCCCTACTAACACAAACCAGAAAGAAAAAGGTGAATTAATTATGACATAATCATGTCATAATGACCTGTCTTGTGAATAAATTTTCTCCTCTGCCTGTGTTACTTCTGTGCCTATTTTTCCGCCATCAGACTTGTTCTCTTTGCTGAACACTTACCAACCCTATCACAACATCATAAATAAGGTTTAAGCTCTTTTGAATTAAATAACTTCACAGTTTCCTCTTGAATAATTTCTTCCTCTAACTAACCTGGAATTTCTAGGAAATGTGAGGAACTCAAACACACACATCATCATCTTTCTACTTGAATGTGATAATTGTGAACATCCTTTTGCAGAATTTTCTATTATCACTAATAGCATCCGTCAATTCACTTCACCAAGCATTCTGAAAAGATTAACCATTTGTAGGGACACACACAATTTGTTGAATTGTGATTGAAAGAGTGGTAGGACTGACAAATATTTCATTTCATGATAGAGCATACTTCTTTATCTGATTAGTGTATGACAGACAGACAGACACACACACACACACACACACACACACACACATGCACATAGTAATATACCCTTTCTGCAGAGAACAGTCATTGCTCTGGTCTGACCCTGCTCTTCTTTTGCTGACTCATGTACACATCTCCCTCAGACAAAGTTTGTAATGAACATAATTGTGCATTTCTCCTTCAACACTGTGGTGGTTTGAAAGAAAATGGCTCATAGGGAGTGTGTCACTTTGTGAGGGTTTTGAAGCACAAGCCATGCCTACTGTCTCCTCTCTCTCTCTCTCTCTCTCTCTCTCTCTCTCTCTCTCTCTCTCTCTCTCTCTCTCTCTCGCCTGCCAATCCAGAGATAGAACTCTCAGCTACCTCTCCTGCACCGTGTTTGCCTGTGTGATGCCATGCTCTCACCATGAATATAATAGACTAAATCTCTGTACTATAAGTTAGCCCCAATTAAATGTTTCCCTTTCTAAGAGTTGCCATGGTCATGGTGTCTCTTTTAGCAATAAAAACCTTAATTAAGACAAAGCCATACATAGAGCTTTACAATGTACCAAAATAATCTTATGGCTGTTCAACCTAAATTTCATTTTATTAATAACCTTGTTTCTCTGGTTATTTTTGTTTTATTATATCTTAATACATTTTAATATAAAGATAAATATACTATATTAACTTAATAGTTGGCACTAAAATTACTTTAGACCAAATTGCTCTAATGGTTTTAAGTCACAAAGGGAAAAGTTTACTCTGAGGTCATGTTTTGGCAAGATTCAGACAACAAAGAAGAATGTCAAATGGTTGTGCATAAACAATGAAGCATAAATTGTTAAAGGGAAATAGAAAAGAAGGAGGAGAGGCTGTACTGGAAGTTCATGTACTGGATTAGAGAGTGACTTTCACATTAGCATGTGAAAAAAGCTAGTAGTAAAAAGACAGGAAGTCCCACCCCCACTGAAGCTAATAGGCAGCAGAGCATGCTCAGAAGACACTGTACAGATGTTCCAATCTCTCCAGGACCATCAAGCAGGGAAGCAATCTGGAAGCAGGAGCTAATGCAGAGGCCGTGGTGGAGGGGTGATGCTTACTGTCTTCCTCCTCTTGACTTGCTCAGCCTACTTTCTGGTAGAATCTAGAAGCACGAGCCCAGGAATGGCACCACACACAAAGGCTACACCTTCCAACATCAGTCACTAATTAAGAAAATGTCTTACAGCTGGATCTCATGGAGGCGTTTCCTCAACTGAGGCTCCTTCCTCTCTGATGACTCTAGTTTTTGTCAAGTTGACATATCACCAGTCAGGAGACTGCTTTGCAGAAAAACCAGATTGAAATCAATGGAGGTGCAAGGGACACACATCTTTGTGAGAACACCTACATATCAACATGCACAACTAAGATGCAGAAGTAGACAGGGAAAATAGAGGAGTTATTTCCAAAGCAAAGCCCTTCTCAAGCAAAAGAGGAACAAAAATTTCATTCAGAGAGCATTATGTAGTCACATAGGAAAGCACTTATGCCGCAGTTCTGAGCATGCTCAGTTTAGGAGCTTATTCCTGGCTGAGCATAGTGGTACATCTATATAATCCTAGCTAGAGCACAAATTTAAGATCAATTAAGCTATACACAATGATTTCCAGACCATTTTGGAATGCACAATAAGACCTTGATTTAATAAACAAATTATGGGTCAAGAGAAGAGTCTTAACAGTTTAGCTCAATTGCCACTGCCCCAGAGAGCCTAAGTTCAGTTTCCAACACCCACATTAGACGGCTCCCACCTGTCGGTAACTCCAGTTCTAAAGGATCTTATGACCTCTTCTGGCATCTATGAGCATGTGCACAATGTGGCACATACACACACACACACACACACACACACCCCACAAAATGAAACAAAAGGGTAACCCTAATTTGCTTGCTGGCTAACTGAAGGGAAAATATCCATACAAAATTTGCATTGAATCCTTGAAAAATAAAGTAGGCTTTTTTTTTTTGAGTTTTCATTTGGGGTTGAGGATGTTAGGGAGTACAAAAAGTAAGCATAGGATATTTAGAGCCATACCAGAGACAATGGGAATGTAATTATAACAGAATACACACACACATATATAAACTGTGGCCATGGAAACTTAAAATCATATGTCAGGACAAGAGCATAGAAACTCCTTAAGTTTTCAAGAATATTGTATTAGACATAGACCTTACTATACAATAATTTAGGACAATTGAAACTACACTCTGAGGTCAGTGTGGCTCTGTGCTAGGACTGAAAAAAAAGTAACCAATACCAACATCATGAGAATATTTTTATAATGTTCCACAGGGCAAGACCCTAAACAACCCTTATAACTTGGGAAGAAACTAGTGAAACAATTTGCAAAGATTTTTCTACAGGAGGTTAATCATTTTCAGATTATTTCAAAAACAGTGTTAAGCAAATGCAAACTGAAAATAAAAGTCTGTGGCTGAGAGGCGGCTCAGTTGGTGAAGTGCCTGCTACATAAGTGCAAGAACTGAGTTTGGATTCCCCACGGCCACATAAAAAGCCAGGCAGAGAGCACAAGCACAGTGCTGGGAGGTGAGACAGAAGGAGCCTGGAGCTGCTTTGCGAACTCATTGAGCAATAGGTTCAGTGACAAAACCTGTTGCAAAATACAAGGTAAAGAGCAATAGAGGAAGACATATTGGACTTGTGGCCTCCACACATACAGGCAACATAGACACACACAAACAAACATACACTTACAGGCACATACACTCAGACACACACACACACACAGAGACATACATACAGACACATACACAAAGACACACACAGAGGAACATACACACACAGGCATACATACACATGCACGCACACATACGCGTGCGTGCACGTGCACACACACACATTTCCATTTGGAGTGTTACTTTACAAAACTCTCACAGTTCTGGCATGAATGAAGATATTCTAAGAGACAATTGCTCCTTCAGTTATATGACTACAGAAACAAGGAACTGTTGGAGGAGGCTGCTTGTTGGTTCCTGGCTGCTCAGCCCCAAAATAATCACACAGAAACCATATTATTTTAATAACTGCTTGGCCCATTAGCTCTAGCTTCTTATTGGCTAACTCTCACATATTAATTTAATCCATTTTTATTAATCTGTGTATTGCCACGAGGCTTACTGGGGAAAAGTTCCAGCATCTATCTTCAGCAGGGCTACATGGCTTCTCCCTGACTCCACCTCCTTTCTCCCAGCGTTCCATTGAGTTTTCCCCACCTAACTCTGTTTCCCTATAGCTCTGCTATAGGGCCAAAGCAGTTCCTTTATTAACCAATGATATTCACAGCATACAGAGGGGAATCCCACATCAAGGAACCTAAAGAAAATGAAATTGCTCATGCTGTAGTAGAAAATTGCTGTAGCCAGATAACACCCAGAGCGGGAACTGATCTCCCAGGAAGAGTGTAGTAGACAGAACCAAAAACTTGCCAGTACACTGTGCAGGACAGACTGAAGCCCAGACAGTGATAGCAAGCAAGAACACACTTTGGCTGGGAAGGCTTTGTTATACAAACAAGCCTTCTATCTAGACCTGAAGCTTATTTTAACCCAATAAGGTAGACTTGGAAGGCTCACTGGACCTCTTGGTTCCTAAGTGTGACCATATTGACTAAGTCTCCATTTCTGTTTTTCATTATTGTTTGTTTAGTTGCCTTTTTGAGGACTGGTGAGAAACTGTGGCTCACTAGGGACTCTTAGGATCTAGGCTCTGACCCTAACTCCAGTAACAAAACCTGTGAAGCTCTTTCTCCTTCTCTTTGAAATATATGTAAATCTTCTTTAAAGTTAAGCATGCCTCTTGCAGGCTTGATGATCTGGTAAAGTCTTGTCCAGGACTGAACTCCATCTCTTTGAAATGCAAACATCAAGTGAGATGAATCCCTGCTTCTTAGAGGAGTTTCGGGGTGGGGGGGCTCTTAGTTGTGGGCCTGGTTCCAGCTTGTAAAACTACCTTCTGTCATAAAGATACACATTTGCTTTTCTTTGTATAAAACCAAGAAGCTAACACAGATGGTTACCCCAATTTCAAAATCAATTTAGGATGAATTGGATGAATAGCATACAGTGAAGAATGCAGTCAACTCTTCTTATTTCAGGACATGTTTCTATTTACCTTGAGAAGCTGTATTTATGACTTGTCTATACCAGGCCACACAAAAGAATGAGATTTCTTCATGTTTGTGATCTCTTAGAGGGTTACCTATAATGTCCATAATAAATAACTATTCTTAAGGTTCATTCTCCCTCTCTCTCTCTTTCTCTCTCTCTCTCTCTCTCTCTCTCTCTCTCTCTCTCTCTCTCTCTCACTGACTTATTCTCTCCAATGTTTGTGGAAGGTATTTCTGGGTTGGGAAATTATTTTATTTTTGTTTCATAATTATTAATGGTATAAGTTCATGTGTGCAAATAAGCAAATATAAAAGACACAAGTCTGTAGTGCCAATTCAATTGTATTTTAATAAATAAAGACTGCCTGAAGATCTGAGAGTAAAACAATCTCACTGGTTAGCATTACAGACAAGATTATGGTAACACACACCTTTAATCCCAGTAACCACAATGACATGCACCTTTAATCCCAGTACCTACCCTAGTTGCTATAGAAACCAGGCAGTGCATGCCTCTAATCCCAGTGGTGCACACCTTTAATCTGAGCCCTAGACAGGAATATAAAATGGGACAGGGGAGACAGCTCTCAGAGACAGTCTCCTTCTGAGATTCTTGGAGACAGGGTCACCATTTCAGACTGAGGTCGATGTAAGAGCCAGTGGCTGGCTATTCTGTTTTTCACATCTTCAGGTTGGGCCCCAATTTCTGACCCTGAGTTTTTATTAATTGTGCTTCACAAGTCAGGCTAAAGACCCTTTTCTTGGGTGCTGTCCATCTTATTTTTCAAGCTGGGATTTCTCATGGCCTGGAATCTGCCCATTAGGATAGGCTAAATAGTCTACAAGGCTAGGGATCTACCTGTCTCTGACTCCCCAAAAAATGGTTTGCAAAATGTGCCACCCGACTTGATTTTTTTACGTGGGTTATGGGGACCAAACTCAGTCTACATGCTTCTACAGAAATCACTTTACCAACTGAGCTATGCCTCCAGCCCCAGGAGAGGTTTGTTTTAAATTTTAGTTCTCTAAAGGGTGAAATCTTTCTTACACATTAACAAATTTTGGGTTTTATTGAGGAAGACAGGACTAAAGGTTTGTTTTATAATTAGAGACCAAGATCTTGTAGAAAAGAGAGTGGGGATAAAGGAGTTGGGGCAAGGAAGGGAGATGTAAGGTCTAATGAGGCTCTGAGGAGGAATTCTTCATTCCTTATTCTATAATTAAGTAACAAAAATTAACAAGGATAATTAATGAATAAGTAGAATGTTGCAACTCCCACAAATACATTGGCATCAGAAGAACTATGTAATTTAGATATCTTTTTCCTCAGTGTCATCTAAAATGTACCATTATGGCAGAGGAGCTGTGCGTGAAGGCAAAGAATCAAGACTGACATAAGAAGAAAACTAAGCAGAGGACGATTGGAACCCCCACCCTCCTGCCCAAGCCTTGCTTTGTGTAATGAAACAGAGAATGACTAGAAAAAAGTCCATACTCTCCAAACACATGAAACAGTGAAGGCTCCATCAGTATCTCATAAATCTCAACAGACTGGGGACTGGGGGTGCTTCCAGTCTTTTCTAGGTCTCCATCCTATTTCCTTTCTCACACGTGATATTTTCCTTTTCACTAAACCGCCTCTATATAAAAGTCTGGTTCTTTGGTCCCTGACATAAGAACCTGGGAGCCTGTGTAAATACCCTCTGGACTCAGCCCCTGGCCCTAAACACTGCCCTGTGGTGCCACAGACATTCATAACTTTCGCCACGGTCTACATCTTCACTACAAATGCATATGTTTGAGGATCAGCACTCAGTCTACACTCAGGTTTAAAGCAGAGCCTCTTCTTAGAGTTAACGTGAATGTTTATGATTCTCAGAATCTTCGTTACTTCACCGGAATCTGTAGTCATATCAATGTGTTCGCAGTGTGGCCTTTCAGCTTTGGTGTTTTGTCTGATTTTGTCTGGTTTGTAATCTCTGCTCTTAAAGAAGCCACTCTTCGCTGTCCTTCTGCACATTTCACTGTCAAGCCTCACCCCTGCTGGGCCCTCATTCTACAGTTTCTCCAACAACGGTTGTAACAATTAATCTCATTTGTTGACTTCATGAGATCTATAATCACCTGGGAAGTGTGCGCCTCTAGGCATGCCTATGGGAGATTATTTTAATTAGCTTAATTGAGGTAGAGAGACCCACCCACTCAAGGTGGCACCATCCTCTGGGCTGGGATCTTGAACTGCATAAAAAGGAGGAAGTGAACCAAACACAACATTCAAGACTGCTTACTTCTGAAGCACGAGTGGGAGCAGCTGCCTAAGGCTGCTTCCACCCTACTTCCCCACCAAGGTGGACAATAGCCCCAAACTGTTAACCAAATTAAACTCATTTTCCCTTAAGTTGCTTTGTCAAAGTATTTATCGCAGCAGCAGAAAATAATAATAAAAAAATAGGTCACCATGTCACCATAAAGTTTCCTCCTAAACCACAAAGATGGAAAAGTAGAGAGGACAAAAAAATAGAGAAATAAAAAGAGATGGCTAAATAATTGATAATCTCTGTGTAAATCCTCTTAGCTAATTTGCATATTCTGTACTTATAGCATATGCATATTGAGTTTCTCTTGGAAGGTAACTCTGCAACCTATCCCCTTTACCCTAGCCTAGATCTGATATGGAGATGAACCTAGTTGAAATTTCTCTCTTTTCATTTTGTTAGAAGTGGTTCTGTAACTGTGAAGATTTCTATTCAGGTTTATGTGCTGGGATTTATTCTTTAGAACATGAAGTTGATGACTACCTAGCTAGTGCCCTTTGTTTAAGAACTTTAAGTGTATGGGAGAAGGGATAGTGAACATTTCCACCAATGTGAGATGATTAGCTGTGGTATCTTGGAGGAAGAATGAAGCAGCAAAGATGTGAACATCAAACCACGCAGTGTGAGATTAGTAAGTGGATGGTTCAAACATATTTTTCAATGGGAGGAATGACACTTTGTAAATGGAAGAACATTCTTGAATTTTACTTTAGAAACAGGAATAGAGAAGGTAAGGAAAGTTTAGAATCAAAAGAAGTTTCTGAAATCTTTGGACTTAAAGGAAACGCTAAGCCTCACGATACTCTTATAAAAATTACCACGTTATAACAAAGCTTAGAAGTGGCAGCTAGTTGTGCTGGTCCTCATTTAGAGGTAAGCCTTATAATTACCATTGGCTTGCCTGAACTTTGCACAAGTTTCTTCCTGATTCTAGAACCCCACCTCTCTCTCTCTCTCTCTCTCTCTCTCTCTCTCTCTCTCTCTCTCTCTCTCTTGTACTTGCTTCAAGAAAACTTTAACAAGCCCAGATATGTCAGTAATCTCAGCTACTCAGGAGACTGAGGAACAAATATTGTACCTTCAGTGGCAGCCTGAACAACTTGGTGAGACTCTGCCTGAAAATAAAATGTAAACAAAGAAGAGAACTCAGTGGCAGAGTACTTGCCTAGCATGCCTAAGTCCATAGGTTCAATCCCTAGCACAGTGAAAGGGAGAGAGACAGAGACAGACAGAGGCTGAGAGACGGAGAAAAGAAAGAGGAAGTATATAATGTAAACATTTCACCTGCTCTGTAGAGATGCACACCTCTTAGCCTCAATGTAGCTTCTCACAGATATGAGATTCATTCCTTCAAAATGTAAGCATTAATAACAATAGGTCCCTCTCTTCGGATTTCTTGGGAGGAAGGGGACCCCACTTTAATAAGCACCAGACAGCAAACATGGGCAACTTCATCACATTTTTAGACTCCCTGGTGATGTCACTCCAGTTCTTTTCCAGTAACTTGCCCCAGGGCTGCAAAACTCTCCTACTTTCTGTTTCTACACTATTGTCTTCGATCTGTTTCCCTGATGTGGCAATGTCCTTACATAGTCCCCATGCCATCTGACATGTCCAGTGGCTGTTTCAGTGGTAAGGACACTGGTCTTGCCATCCTTATTTCCACATCTATAGGTCGATGTCAGAGTCAAAGACACCCATTACCTCTTTAGCTCATGTGGCTGAAACACCTGCTGAATAAGGAAATTAATGTCAGGTATCCACCATATAACCCTTGCCAATTCCATGCAGTGTGTGAATATGAGTCACAGCGCATGCAAACTCATGGATACACACAAACACAAAACTGAGAGAAACTGAGAAAAGCTAAAAAGGCATGTACAAGAAGGTGTGCTAAACCACAACACTGAGATAATAAAAACCATGAATATGTAAGTAAGCCAAACGTGTTACATAATAGGAAGAAAGGAAAGGATGGCTGAAAAGAAGAGAAACATGGATGAGAAGGGAAGCATGGGAGACCAGGTGCCAGAAAAGGGAGAGAGAAAGATGAAAATAAGAAAGATGGGAGGAAAGGAAAGGGAGGGAAAGAGGGATGGAACAAAGAAGGGGAGAGGACAGCAGAGGAGGGAAAAAGAAGAGTGAAGTTGGCATGGAGCTTCAGAACAGAGGCAGCGAGGGCAGTGGGAACGCAGATCCTGAAACTTCAGACAGTACCTGCGGGTGGGCCTAACTTCTCACTGACCAAGGATTGAGAGTCCATTGTCCATAACACCTGTCAATAGGTTGTCTGGACCATTTCCAGCTCTCCTGTTTCCATTCTTTACAATGTATTATTGTTCTCCAAGCGCAGAGTGACAGCCACAGACCGCTAGTTGGCACGTCACGGTAACTGTTGTGGAAAGGTGTCCATTCATACAGTAGTCTCTCTTAGTATATTTCTACTTAACAGATCACATTAATGTGTTTCCAACTTTAAAATATGGACTTGTAACAAAAGACTATGAATAGTACTTCAGTAAATAACAAGAACAGTGAACAATTTTGTAAATGAAAATCAAAAGGAGGAAAATGTAGGAAAGCGCATCTATGAGAACAGCACACATTTCTTCTTGATTACAATTGCTTTCAAATTCTTTTCTCCAGTTTATATGCATTAATTTCTAGTAAAAAACCTGTTCAGTCATCCTTTATTCACAGTTTTTTTTTTAAGATTTAAAAGCCAGGTCATCTGCAAGAGCTGCTAATACTGTTAACGATGGAACCATCTCTGTGATTCCTCTAGTTTTGCCTTCAGCAGTTTCTGTTATGATAATTATCTGACGACCAGATAAGAAACGAAAAACTCCCAGAAACAAACAATTCATAAAATTTTTATAAGCTCTATTTCAAGTTCTTTTAAAATTTTAAAGATTTTTAAAATTTCACTACAGTGCAGTTGTTGCAATTGTTCCTTTTCTTATTATTTACAATAATCTTTTACTAGCCCTTATTTATAAATTAAGTGTACTTGTAAGTGCATATGTGTGGAAAACACATGGTCCAGAGCATGGTCTAACTGAGAAATCACTGGCCTTACTGTGTTATAAACTTCCCACTTGAAGGATGGCCTATATGTAGTTAGCAAGAGAATTTGGAAAGTCTCCATGCGTACTGTCCTATGCTCTTAGAAACATTCGCTATCACCACACACCCATGGGAGAGGACACTGATATTCCTCCGGAAACCTCACACCAGAGCACAAAAGAGCTTTAATCAAATAATATCCAGGGATGAATGGGCGTTTCCTTCCCTGTACCTTCCACTGCGTTCCCATCACTGGCTCTACGCATGACCTCCTTTTCCAGCTCTTCACCACAATGGATCATCCGCAGATTCAAAGCAGATAGTGCGCATATGACTACCATCAGGATCCAAATATATTTCCCATAATTAATGTTTTCTAGATCAAGGAGTGAGTCATATTTTCCTCAGAATACAAATTAAATTAGCTAAATTAGACTAGGATGAAGAAGTAAATGGATCTAGTGCACATCTCTGGACAACTGTTAATGAGCATTCTCGGAGCTATGATGAGGAGGGCTCTTAATATAAATATCAACAGCAAGCGTATAAATCTGCAGGCAGTCATGGACTCCTGGAGAAAGATTACTCAATAAGCAAGCAATATTTATTATGAGCTAGGAGAACAACATTGGTCCCAGTGACATAGTCACCACTTTGAAGCCAGATGATTAAAAGTATAACACATTTAGATAATGTCTTATAGTTATTTTGAGGGCCCTTGTATAACTTAAAACAATGACTGGCACAGCAACATTACTTCCTGCTCTATAGATGTAAAAAAGCAACTTAGAGGATTTAAGTCCTTTTCTAAAGTTGGTAGTTTATAAGATTAGTAATTTGCTAATCTAGGACTCAGTGCTAATCTCTAATAATTACCTCAAAGTGTCACAGTGTCCACTCTACCCAACTCCCGCATCATTCTCTTCTGTCACTTGTGGTTACACTCAGCTCATGTGCGTACATTCCCAAGCAGCACACAAATGGCTACAGGTTGAAGAAGGTTCTAACAAAGAGGCAGACCAGCTGGAAAGTGAAAACGGCATGATTTTATTAAAAGGCATTTGGATATGTCTCTTGCAAACGCCAAGTGAGTTTACAGTTACTAATTATGTGTTTTACATAACTCAATGTAAAGTCTTATATGGGCCAAATCACTGAATTTCCTGAAGAATCGCAGGTTATTAGTTTTAGTTTAATAATAGAAATGCCAGGATAATGGTAGAACTGTGATAGTGAGATAAAGGCAAAGCTTGGCGTTGCCTAGGAAACTAAAGTTATCACAGACATGATTCAAAATTGTTTGAGATCCTAAACCATGTTCTGCACCATTCTCAATTAATGCACTGATATGATGTGTTCCTTTGTACTTATGTAATTCTGGAACAACCGCTCAGAGGTCTTTGGGGAGATTAAAAGTTAACACTTGAAGTGAAAACAAACAGAGGAATGAAATGCAAAGGTAGAAAGAACAAAGATATAAAACTTAGATTGAAGCAAACTTTATCCCCTAGAAAATATTTCCTACCAAGTTAAGTATCAGATCAGTGGGTCTTTAACACACTTTATATTCACACCAACCACAATGTCAATGCTCAAAGTCACACAACCCAACAGACACACAAATATGACTTTCTTAATACAAGGCACATAACCCTAACTGTCATGCATTATTAAAGCACTGTCAATGTATTTGTTCCTATATTCCCTAGTGACTCGGTATAGCAGGACATGGAAGTTTCTCATTTACACTCTGGGATGAAATGTTGATGGTAAGCATTCTTAGCACCCATCTTCAGATGGTTCTTATTAGGATCTTAGATTCTCGTGAATAAATCTGACTTATGCTCCTCTTCCATTTGCATGCACTTCTCCACTCTGAATTGAAAACGTTCCCAACAAATGTGTCTCCTCTGAGGTTCAGAAGTTCAAAAGCACATCTGAGGGATGATAACAATTTCACTAAGACCAAACTTCAAAATGAGCACAGGCAGTCTGAAGAGAGAAGTCACAAATGAAAAGCAATCTGGAGTGATGACCTGGCTGCAGCGCCAAGACCCAAGTGTATCTGGAGAAGATACCCAGATTCTGACCGGACTTGTTGACAGTAAAAACCATGCAAAGCTAGTTTTGCTGCCAAACTGTCAGGAGACATGGAAGGGTCAACTTCCCAAAGGGACCTATCACCACTGTTAGCTTCAAGAGGGAGCTGCAGGACAGCTCCTGCCTGAAGAAAGGCACAATCACTTTCTCTGGCCCTTGCCAAGTCTGGGCACATGCAGTCAGTGGGTCCTGCTGCTCTTAAGCATCCTGAAAAGGAGGCACCTGCTCCGAAAACTGAATATTGATCTTCAAAGGATGCTCATGTCTCTCCATTTGATGCCCTGACCTAGCTTTTTTCAACTTCTGTCATCAACATTCCTAAGCATTTCTAACATTCCTAAGCATGGGTAAGCCACACCTACTCACTCCTGATCACCACCTTCCTCCTTATCTTCCCTCCACAAAGGTCCTGTGGTCCTCACCGCTCTGTAAGCCATTTACTTCAAGAGTTCAGCCTTTCCAACCAACTCACTGAGGTCTTTCCACAGCAAGTCTATTACCTGCATGATATTTAGGAGATGTTTTTTCTTCCCAGTTTTAAAACATGTAAAATTACAAAGGCAGTTCCTATAATCCTAGCACTTGGGAGGTGGAGGCAGGGGGTTACAATAAATTCAGGTCAGTCTTACATAGTGACTTACAGAGCAGCTGAGGCTAGAATTTGAGATGCTGTCTTAACCTGGGAGACAGAAAGATATCACCAACTTTTCCAAAGGCAAAGCTCAGAGCTGAAATTAACCTGCCTTTGTAAACTGGATCATCTGAAAGTCAGAATCCAAGCATCCTTATTTTCATTTCCTATTTTCCTGATCCCAGCCACATCCAAAAGAGACTAAGATGGTCTCCAGAGCAGAGATATGCGATGATTATGTGAGTTCAGGCACTGACAGCATCTATTTAAAAAAAAAAAAAGTTTTATGAATCATTGCAAAATGCTGCTGTGCATCTCCCCAGGTCTGCAATCCAAAGTGCTTTCCATTACTATTTAAATTGGTTATAAATATGTACACTTCCATAGCATTTCAGGATTATGTTTTCCTGTGTTTCATGGTGACTGATGGCCAAAATAGCTAAGATTCTTCATGCTTGCAAAGCCAGTAATGAAGCTTACAGAGCTTATTGAAACTGCCATTGAAGGAAATAGTTTAGCCCATTGCAAATGCCAGCCACAGTTCTATTGTAGTTCAAGCCAAACGCCATATAAAAACAGATCTAAAAGGCTCCATTGCTTGCTTGTTTTCAAGGGCACAAGGAAAATGTCACCAGTATATAAAGTGAAAACCAGACTGTCTTTAATGACTCTGAGACAAACTAGAGGAAAGCCAGCTCAGCAATGAACAGCCATTGGAAATGATCCATCACTCACCAGGAACCATTCATGTTTCCTGATGTCCAAATCTCTCAAAGAATAATCTGTTCATTTCACTGTTCCACAGAATCTGTGTGTGTGTGTGTGTGTGTGTGTGTGTCTGTGTGTGTCTGTGTGCTAATGTAACTCTTCTTTCTACATGCGGTGGGCGACACTGCTTGCTCTTGAAATGTTACCCTTCATAAATAAGTGTAGTACAAACCTTCCATCACTGTAAGAGTTAAATGCCAAAATGGAGCGTCTGAAACAGAGAAGTCACCTTGACAGTCCTGGAACTCAGTAAAGCAGCTTAAGGCCCAGAGCTTTTGTTGTCAACAAGCTAAGTGAGTTTATATCTATTCAACAACAAAATATATTTAAATAACAATCCAACTTGAAGACAAGTTGAGAAAATTCTTTCTGGAGTGCTTTATTCTGTATTATAATAAAACATACATGTTTTAAATTTTTTAAAAAGGTAAATTATAGTTTCTCTAGGCATTATGCAGTTTTCTGATGTCATGTTAGGATATCATGAGAAAGAATGTCTCTAAAATAAAAAAATAATAGAGAACTTCCTGTAATGTTTACTATAAATTTTAGAAATTCTTCAAGGTTTGGATTTATTTTAATGGTTTTGTTATTGCTTAATGTCCTAAAATGAGTATTAGAAAACCCATTTAAAGTGGACAGTCTGGCGGACTTCTAGTTATTATACACAACAATGTCAATATGTCAAAAATTATAAGAAATCTAGAAATACACATATCAGATCATTGGCTCATTTTTTTCCTGAATTAAAAACATAATCTTATCAAACTGCCATTTCTCATCATTAATGTAGAGCCTCTCTGCAATACTGTTGTTATTTTTATATGCTCCAAGAAATGGCAGTACTCCACTCTACAAAATAAACATCACTTTTAGAAGATATCTTTGGATCAATTATATTGAATATTTTTAATGTTAGTGAGGACAACAGCTCCATTTTAATGATTTGAACAGAAATTTTACTACCATTTCCATGTCAATTAGAGTTCACAGAAAACACTACAGGACCTAACAAAGAAAATTATAGGGCTTTTATAAAAAATGAGAACTCTCAGTCTTAATGTTTATTGCCTAAGAAAACACACTTTTCCTAAATTTAATAAACTATAATGTGCCTCTGTTTTGAGACATTAGTGTTTCCTATCACACTGCAATGGTCTGATAATTTCATCAAAATTAAATCAAACATGCAAAGGTCTCAACATCTAAGTCAAGGAGCGATCAGCCTCCACATGTCATCATTCTGGAAATGAGAGAAATACAGAAAAAGATGTGGAAGTAAATATGAAAGGAATATGCCCCTAGCACCCAGTAGGAAAATGGAGGTGCTTTCTGGAATAGCTATAAAATAATAGGTATTGATGGAAGTAACTAAAGACCAAGTCTTCTAGTAAATTCAGGCCTTATACTGACTGGGAATGTGTAAAGTCTTGTCTAGAGAACACATACAAGTCAAGGAACTTTATCCCACACAGTTCACCCATCAGTGAATGCTCATATCTTACTGGATATTAGAATAATGCATAATATCACAACTCAGATCTCATCCCCTTAGAGCTCCACCAGAGTTCATTGCTACAGCGTCACTTCACTCATACGGACTTGCATACAATATTCACAGATGCTTACCCCATGTACTCTCTGAAAGATTTATTTTTAGTTGTATGTACTTGTGTGGGTATGAACACAGAAGTTCATGGAGGCCCGAAGAGAATGTAGGATACCTGGAGTTGTTTGATCTCAGTTCCTCTAGAAGAGCAAGGAGGAACCACTACCACTGAGCCATCTCTCCAGCTCCCATTTTTCATTTTTTATACACCCCTGCATTTGGCTTTTCAAATATTTTTCTTCATGTAACACCTAATAAACGCTAACAACACCATAGTCTCAAGGAGCCCTGAAAACCCAGCAGCACCTTCTAGAATCAAATTCTTAATCTATAACCTTTCTATATTTCCCCGGTTTCTGAACTCTGAACACTTCTTTATTGGTGTGTTTCGGTGGTGGTTTGATTTAGCAAACCTGAAAGTAATGTTGCAGACTGTGGTCTTGAAATCCTTGTGAGGGAGTGGCTGGAACTTTTTGAATTCCTGTTTCTTTGAAAAAAAAAGTTTTGCAAAGGTACTTTGTTTCCTGGTTCTAAGGGTAGGGCACCAGGAGGACTGGTATTAGACTAAAGTATTGTTATCGCTTCAGACCAAGAAATCAGCATCAAAAGGTAGCAGTGTTGAACACTGCTGGCCCTAATTACAGGCCTAAACTCGATTTTAGAAGTTCCATTTATATATGTCTTGATGTACTTTGCTGAAAGCAAACTCTGAAAGGCCCAGGCCTGACAATTGTCTTCATATTTAAACGACCTTTTAAAACTATTACAATAAATCCATAAAATAGCTATATGCTGCCATAATGGAGCAGATAGATATCCTGACATTTCTTGCCTCTGCATTATCCTCTTTCGCTTCCACAAGCAATGCTATAAATTTGAAGTACAACCACCCTTTTACAGAAAAAGCTATTTAACATAAAAATCAGCCCTCAGCGTTGTTTGACCTGATTATTACCGAATTATAAATTCCTTCATCCCCAGGCAGGTGGTGCTCATTGCTTCTGATATTTCTGCAAAAGTACTTCATGTGTCAGCCAGGTTGATGTGTACTGAAATGTAAATTATGAAATATGCCACTTTCAAGACTATCTGAATAGTTAGACCACTTCTACATTGACTTGGTGTGAGTAAACAAGTTGTTGATGACTGATTAACTTCTGGTGATACCATCTCCTTAAGCCCATGATCCCTGCAGAAGTATCCCCAGTGACAATAGATGTTAAAAACAATTCCTTGTTTCTAGTAAGGCTATTATTGAATTGATGTAAAACTCTATGCTAATACTTAAATCTATAGTAGTAAGCTTATTTTTCCCATATATTAGAACGATGAACTATAAAATATGATTGCCTCAGTTTCTATATGGAAAAAGCTGTAAGCCATTTTTCTTGCAAATGTTGAGCAAGAATAGAAACTGAGTTTCATCTTTGGCCAAAATTGCTTCATAGCCTCTCTCTGTGAAG
>PVIU01027970.1:0-19669 GCA_004026605.1 Ondatra zibethicus | reverse complement strand
GAAGGTACCATGTATTGCACTGGCTCCTGGTAAACTGACAAAGAGGATGGATAGATGTCTATTTTGATAAGAATTCAAAAACCTAGCTCACACACATACACACACACACACACACACACACACACACACACACACACACACACACACACACACACACACATATATACTCAGGAACTCACATTTTAAAAAAATTAAAAGGAGGCCAGGTGGTGTGGCCATATGCCTTTAATCCCAACACTCTAATGCAGAGGTAGGCAGATCTCTGTGAGGTCAACCCGGTCAACAAGAGCTAGTTCTAGGATAACTAGAGCTGTTACACAGAGAAACTCTGTCTCAAAAAACAAAAAAAAAAAAAAAGAAAAAAATTAAAAGGGATACTTTGAACGCTAAAAATGTAAGAAAAGTAAATATGTCTCTCAGTAAACCAGTATGTTTGACTCCCATGTTTAAACAGGAAGTTTTTCCTTAAAATATAAATACTAGTAAGTAGCTCATGATTGCTAAGTCTGTGTACTAAAGAAAATTTTGTTTAAGGTGCTATATATAATTAAATACATTAATAGGCCCTAAAACAAGTTTGTGATGAAATAATGTACACCTTTCGAAGCAGGATTATAAGTGGTTTTAAAGTCTATTCTTTCTCTCTGTTTAAAAGAACTCTTCTAAATTCAGTTTATTCCTATGTTAAATATACAAGAAACTGTCATTATTTTATTACCAGCATCCTGGAGAATGAAATAGTTCAGTATAAACTTGAAAATTATATTTTCATTAATGATACCATATTTTTCTTTCCTTTACTGCTATTATTCTGCTAAGTGATCATAGCAATAAAATGACTCCTTATGACATGTGTATCGTAAGCCACGTTAAGGTGACTTCTGTTGCAGTCCAGCCATGACAAGTTTGTACATTCCAGGGAAGGGATATGTGGATTAGAAATGTTAGGTAGGAGAAACAGAGATATGAAAGAAATACAGAGACATAAAATACTACCTGTAGGGCAACTCAGTGGATGTTCAATAACGAATTCACCCACGTTTATTTTCCATAGACTTTTATAGCCCATTACAAAAGGGGGAACGCAAAAGACTGCTTTAACTTGATACAAAGGACAACCAGAACAGTTACTTGCTTTGATAATTGAGACGTCAAGCCATTATTTCCTAAGTAAAGCATTTTGACATTTTGAGCAAGATATGCAGTGAATAAACCCTAGACTAAGTATCCTGTAGGAAGTCACTTCCTACGTCAAACCTCCTATTTTTAAATGAAGGGAAAGAAATAGGCTTGAGTTCACTGACTAGGGTCATGGCGCAACAGACCCACCTCTATGGGCCATCTTAAGGTCCAAAACATCAGGTAACCAAGCCCTAGGTCAGGGTTTCTTCTTTATAGCCACACCTGTTGTCAACAATTTTGAAAGAGTGAAAATAAGCTCAAACCCTCCGACCTTTTGTCAAGGTGGAACAGGCTCACATCTGTGCCACAATGTTGCTTCACCTGTGGATCAGAGCATTACTCTATTCTCATGAGAGAGGCTTCTGTAGTTGATGATGACTAACACAGAGACAAACTGGAAAATAGGCACACAATAAGAGACTTTAGAGCACTGAGTCCTAAATGGGATATCTTTATCAAACCTCTACCTCGAGGTTCAGGTATATATTCAGAAAAGGAAACAAAAAGATTAAAAAACAACAGAGATGGTGTCATAGAAACAGTCTTCCAGAAAACAACAATAACAACAAAACAAACAAAAAACAGAGATGATGCACATATGAACTCAATGACACTGTGATAGCAAACACAATACCTGCAAATTTTTGTAAAGAAAAAAGAAAAGGAGAAGGAGAAGTGAGCACAAAGTTCCATTCTAACCAAGAAAAAGTACATGAAATTGGCTGAGTTTCAAGGCAGTGAGTTTGGAAGAATCTGAGAAGACAAGAATATGTTTGAAAGAAGTGAATAACATTCCAAATAAATGAAATAGCTACTTGCATTTCTTTGTCTTACATTCAATTTGCTGTTTTTTTGGAAAAGATCATTCACAGCTTTAATAAATTGATATACTGGTTCATAGGATTATGAATAAAATGGAATCTAAATAATATCTTAAAATACAATAAATTATCAACATAAACAATCTTGTTTCAGTTATTATAAAATTAATAAAAGAAAATAAGCACTTTTAAACAGCCATGCACAATATGCTACATAAAATCCCACATCTACTGTCTAGGAGATAATTATACAATACAGTAATTAATAAAAATTAAATTAATTAGGGTAAATATTTGGAAATTTTATTAAAATTATATTTATCAATCACTGTAGGTAGAAGGAAAAGTATAACTTGTTTAAAATTGTTTAAAATTTAATAACAACATCTCTTTCATTTACATTTGCTGTTCCATCTTGAAAGTAGATATCACTGTTTTGTCAGGCTGATCTCAGACTTCTGATTCCAAGTGTTGATCCTTAGTGTCCCACATATCTGAGAAGAGAGGCATGGGCCACCCTGCCCAGATTCATTTGGACACATTCAAGTTCATCCACTACTTGTCATAAATATTTTTTTCTTTAGTGCAATTATGAAACTATGAAAAAAGTCAATTACCAAAATAGAAAGCCAAAGGTAACGAAATAAACACAGCCTCGATGATATTTATATGTAAGTGTCGTACTTGATCTTTCTTAACAGAAGACTGGCAATTAAGTTTAGAAGAATAATGAACTCTGCAGTCCTGAAGAAAGCAACAATTTTAAAGTTGGTGTAGATGTCTCAGTAAATGAAGGATGCTGCCCTTCACTTAAAGTTACTCTCTTCACACCTCACATTAGACAAAATGTGCCCTCTAGAGTACTAACAATGGCAATGAAGTGTTTTTCTTCGGTAAATTCTTCCTAAAAATACCTTTTAGGTATGAAGAACAATACTATATCTGCTAGACAGTAAGTTTCAGAAGCACTACAATATTGATTAAGTCTTCAGTTTCTTTCACTTGGCACAACTTCAAATTAATTATTGATGGCAAAGTTGTCTACTTTCCAGATATGTTTTATTTCAAGACACTGTGGAACTCTTAATATGTGTATCAAATAGTCTACCTCATGTTATAGTGCTAGTTTACACAAATAGTCAGTGATTTTGCTTGACTCTTTGTTGTTTTTCATAAATATTTATGTATAATATCATTTTCCTTGTAAACAGTATTTCTCCTGCCCAAAGGGAGTAAAAACAATTTGTGTGTTAATTTTATCTTACTGGCTTTGTTCAGCTTCAGTGGCTGTTTATATAAAGAAGAGATTAGATAAAAGGGAATACAAGCAAGCCCTGGTGCTAACGTAAAGAATTTTAATTAGCCATGATAATTTTACAGCAGTTCAGGTATATTCCACCCCTTGCTTGTAGAACAAACCAGCTGCTAAGTGGTTGCTGTCACTAGACTGCCAATATTTATTTGTTTATATTTTGCTGCCCCCTACAGAAAAATCAAGATATTCTTATGTTTGCAGTGTGTCTTCAACTTCTGAATGAAGGAATTTATTTGTTTTTGGAACTCTGATATAAACAATCATCCATAGTAATGACTACTCACCATTCAGCATACTTGCCACTACTGTGACACCTACCTCGGCATTCTTTTTCAAATGAAATAAGATAATGATTCTCCTTCCAATATCCTTCTTACTACCCTATATGAAGATTGAAATCTGGGAAAGGATAAGCCAATGTCCTTAGATGTGTACCTGCTGTTGACTGCATAAGGCTCCAGTGGAAAGCTCCAAACAAATAGTCACATAGATAGTCTCAATCAAGCTCAGTTGGCCACAAAACAAAACAAATACAAATGTCAGAAAGAGGGGCATAAGCAGAGATCAGTAACAAGAATAATCAGTAAGCATTATATGCGTGCATATAATTGTCAAAGAGCAAATTAAATTTATGAAAATATATAAATAATAACAATATATAAATATAAAATCTTTACATAGTAAAATATGAACAAAAAAGTTAATAATAATTTATAATGTCAGATTTTAGCATCAGTGTATAATCATGGAATATTTTAGTATGCATTCTCTTCATTTGATGAATTAATCCTGTTGTTTTGTTTGTTTTGTTTACTTCAGAATCCAGAAGGGGCACACAGGACAAAACCTGGCTGTAAGAGAGACAGACATTCAATATTCTTTTTACCCTATGTTATAAAAATCTAAAGATGCATCAATAATCCATAAAAGAAGATTATTTTAAAATGAAATGAAAATCATGTTCTTGGCTTATCAAACATCTATTTTTCCAGGATACTATACGAAGAAATATAATGAAATCAATTTGTTTTCAAATGAGCAATTTACTTAAATCAGGGAAAACTGGTTAAGACAGAAGAACTGAAACCAACTACAAAGTTATAATTCAGAATATTCCATCTTGCTATAACACACACATATAACTATCATTCTTCTTATATAGTCTCTTACATTAGTTCTGCTCAGTCATGAAGATTAAGCAGCTACTCACAAATGAATATCACACTGTGGAATAACAGTAGCTATTAATGATGAGGTTGTCTTAGACTGCAATCTTCCTGATTCCTGCAGATTATTAGCACCACAAATTCCTATGTAATCTTTCCTTAAACCAAAGACACAAATAGCACAATTAGAATATTATGTTTTGTTTTTAAAGACATGGGTGGGCAAACCAACTCAGGTAAGAGAGCTTGTTGGCAAGCCTGGTGACTTGAGTTCCATCTTTGACGCTCATGTGGAAGCAAAAGCCAACCCCTCCAGTTGTCCTCTACCTTCAGCACACACACTATGGCACAACAATAACGGCCATCACACACATACATATAAATGAATGAATGAATGAATGAGTGGGAGAATTAATGAACACAAGATACTTTTATTTTGAAGAGCATTTATCATTTCTCTCTTTAATTAATAAATACAAGCAAATCCAGGCTTTTCATGAAGATCTGACATACTGAATTACTAAAGGTACCATCATGCCAGTTGATGGCCCCTTACCAGGGGCATATGGATAGCAATAATTGGACTCAAGGGAGCTAATCATAATAGCAATAAGAAATGGAGACATGAAACAGGAGGAAGATGGGCCAAGAGTTGCTGTGAGGGATTTGGAAGGTGGTGATCGGAAGTAGGTATGGTAAAACTATGTTGTATACATGTACAAAAATTTAAAAGAATACATTTTAAAATTTATTCATACCTTTAGAAAAAAGTAGCATGCATTTTACCTAAAAAACAAAGCCAGACTTGAAATGTGAGTGTAAGGAAAAAAATATTTAAGTATGAAAAGAATCTCCAGCGAGCACGAACCACTGACAGCATTTTACACCTCTATCTGAGAAATAGATTTGCTTATTTAAGGACAAACACATCCAAAGTTTCCTTAACTGGGACTTTTTATCTTCCATGTACATCAAGACTTTGCATGTTTACAGCTTCACAAAACATCCTTTTATCTTCTAATGCAGGGTTATCAGTGCTGAGTGCCTGGCAAGAAAATTGCTCCCCTCTATCTTAATTTGAAATGACATTTGCTTTTTGGAAAAAGGAGAAAAAGAATCTAAGAAATGACTCCTACATAAGTCATACTAAATAAAAGTACAAGATTTTTTTAAAAATCTGAGTTCTAAGTTCTCTATATTTTTAAGTGTAGTTTATAATGAGTAATAAAACATATTTCATTAAAATATTACATAATTTCCACAAAATATTTTGTCCTACTAAAATAACTCTACTTGGTTGCAAATTTATATATTGTTCAAAGAAAATTCCATAATCTCAAATTTAACAGAAAGTTTATCTGTAATAATTTATAGTTTTGTTTAATTATAATCTTGGAACAGAGTATTAGATGAAATTAATTATATTTTAAAAGTAGGCTAGGAATGTCACAGCTATTTGAAAAATGGGCATTGTTTGAAAATATTTGTTTAAGTATATTGTACTACAACTTCACTACACTAAACATTGAATTTTAAGTAATTCTTATCTTTAGAATAAATATAAATAATAAAAGAAGAGTCAAAGGAAATGATATATAATTCTGTGACTTTAAAAATATTTTACTTTTGTGTTTTAATTATGTACCTGCAATGTGTTTGGGGGCAGGTTATGAACATGTGTGTAATGCCTGAAAAGGCCAGAAAAGGGCATTGGTTGCTATTTAAGTGAGTTATAGGTCAGTTATAGTTTTTTGCTCAATGCATGTGCTGGGAGATGAATTTAGATTCTTTGCAAGAGTTCTACACTCTCATGACTACTCAGACATCTTCTTACCAAAGAACTAATGTTTATTTTAATTTTTCTGTATTGGATCTTTTCTAAGAACAAGCATTGGCATAAGAGTGAATTCTTGGGTAACAACATAAAAATCATGATATCATACTTACATTATAAATAATTATATATTATAAGTGGAATCAGTAAAAAAATGTATTATTAGTTGTTGTTGGATCTTCTTTTTCTAAGACAGGATGTAGCTTTTTAGAGTAAGCCAGTTTTGTGTTTGAAATTTCCTTGCTTCAGTCTCCTAAATGTTGAGAGCACAGGCATGTACCTGACTGGAACATGTAAATACAGTGCTCAAGTAGTTTTTAAATAACTTTACATGACACTTCATTAAACTGCAACTGTTTCTTATCCCCTTTTAAATCATAACTTTCCATATGTGACAACTGTCTGAATTTCATTACTTTCGGTTAAATTTGGCTGCTTTTAAATACTATACATATACCAATGCGTATTTTGGTTTTCTTTTGAGTTGATTTATTTTGACTAACGCAGTGATATTTGACATTTACATAGGTTATTGCTGTGTGTCATGTACTCACTACGTTTGACAATTGTATAATTTATGATATGATTATGTGCATATTCAAATAAAAGTATCTAATGTTCTTGGCATGAACATTGAAAGTGTGCCTGTCATTGTTATCATAAAAATTACAACATTTATTTACATGTTAATCTACATGTGTCTTCATTTTTTCTTTAATTGAAAATGCAGTACCATTTGCTAGGCTTCTGTCATAGCTATAAATTTTTTAAAATATTTTTTCCAATGCGGTCAACAACTATTATACCAATATTGCTGATGCATAAGCAGTTCAGTTGCTGTATTTGAAAAACTAATTATCTGTCTTCTGCCTAATCCTATGTGTCTAAAATGGGTTTTTGTGACAGAGTTAGCAGCTGATATTTTTCACTGGTATTTCCAGTGAAGTTTTTTTTTCTAGCATCACATTTCCTAACCTTAAAAAACTTTTTGTATGTTTTTTTGTCCTCTTTGAAATGCTTCTCCATTTCAAGTGGTTTGCTTGTCTTATTTTAATGATTTCCAGGAGATTATTGTGCTCTATTCTTTCATTGCCCTCTTCAAGCTTAGTGACTATTTTTTTTTCTACTCTGCCGCTTGAAGTTGTGCTTTTCTATTTTAAAATCTTGATGGACAAAATTTTTATCTACTGAAAGAAATTATTAAAAGAATTCAAAGTTATACCTTTAAATAATTAAATAGTACAAAGAAATAGTTGCCTAATAGTGAAAATAGTCTGCTATGTTTTTCTAATATTTATATTTTAGTTCTGACATTAGCTATATGGTTGTAATGTGTGACCTGGAAATTAATATTGACTTCACTCACATAATGTTTTCAGTTGTTCCAACACCATTAGAGAAAGTATTTGGTTTCTATCTTGAGTTATCTTTTTGTTTATTTTTATGATCAATACACCACTTATCTGGGAATTCTTTCACAAGATTTTTAATGCAGCCTGGGTCTTTTTGTTTTTTGTTTTTTGTTCGTTTTTTTTTTTTTCGAGACAGGGTAGCAGCCTGGGTCTTTCAGGTTTTAAAATTAATTTTACAATAACCATCTCAAATCTCTAAAAGAGACCATCAAGATTTCCAATGTGGTATATTAAATAAAATCCAATCAATGTGTAGAAGGTTTATTTTTAAGAATGGACAAAAATAGATTATTTAAAGTAATTTAATTTATAGATGATTTTAAGCTTTATAGATCAAGGGTTTTACCTTCTTATTATATATTTGTCTTTGTATTTTAAAAGAATATTTTAAAGTTTATTTCCCTGATTTTTCTTTTTGGCATATAGAAGTTGCATGTATTTTTTAAAAAATTAAATTTTCTGAGATTTTTTCACTATGTATATGTGTGCTGTATATATGGGTGTTTACCTCTGTGAACATACATTTATGAGTGTTTATGGAGACCACAGTTTGAGATTGGTTGTGTGCCTTGATTGCTTGTTACATTATTGGTGTGTCTTCTCACCAAAGGCACTTTCTGTTTAGGCTGGTCTGGTCAGCCATCTTGCCAGAGTTACTTGCTGTGTCAGTCTGCTGATTTCTAGGATACAGGAAGGTCACATTTATGTGACTTTTGGGGTAGTCTATTGTGAATTAGTCCTCACATTGCATGGTAAGCACTTTATCTACCATGCCTTCATCTCACACACTGATTTGTAATGATTCTGTCATTCACTAGTTATCAAGCCTGCTTTAAAGAATTCTTGAATATTTTCTTTGCATTCTGTTGACAAAAATAACATTATATGTTCCTTTCAAATAGTGCTTCCAGCTTTTCCTTTGTCTTATGTTACTAATAACCATTGCACTGGGTGGTAGAGGCAGTAGCTGAAGTATCCCCATGCTGCTTTCCACCATCAGATGAAGGGGTTTCATAATTTGTCATTAAACAGCTTTCCAATATGCCTGTTTGAGATTTCATAACTATGCAATTTTTAATGACAGTTTTATTACGAAGTATATTGGTCAGTGTCAAATGACTTTTTTGTTGGTCCAGTGATTATCATTTTCTCCCTCCTTGTTTGTTTTGCTACCATTGTAATTTGGTAACTAATTTTAATATAAAAATAAAAAAGATCCCATTAGTAAAACTTGCATAAACAAAATCTTAAAATTGTTTTAAACGAGAATTGCCTCTTTAGGTACATATGTTTGAATACTTGCTCCTTAGTTGGAGCAGCTGTTTTGGTAGATCTAGGAAGTATGGCCTTGTTGGAAGTGTGTCACTGACTTTGTGGGTTCAAAAGTTTTATGTTGTTTCCTGTGTACACTATGTGTTTCCAATTTTAGAACAACATTTGAGCCCTCAGCAACTCTTCTAACACCATGCCTGGATACCTGCTACTGGTTTCTGCAACATAATGGTCATAGACTCATCCTCCAAAATTGTAAGACCCAAATAAACTCTCCTCGAGCGTTCTTTGGTTGTGGTGTCTTATCGCAACAATAGAAAAGTGTCTAAGACAGTTACATACAAATTAAATAAATTGAAAATTAATATTTCAATAAATTTTTAAATATTTAACATTCCTAGTATTTTTTCTTTTAGCATGATTTAGTGATTGTCTTTTTAACATTTTTAATTGAGTTGCTGTTTTCTTCTTTCTGATTTTTTGATGTTTTGCCATTCTTCTTTAACTTGGAGAAAGGTTAATCTGTTCTGTCCTTTTTAAAAATGTAAAGATGCATTTTAAATCCCAACTGTAGTTTTTTCCCCGCCTCTCCTCCAAGTTCGTCCCACAATTTTCCACTTCCCCTTTGCACCCTTCGCCAATCCACTCCTCTTCCATTTCTCTTCAGAAAAGGGCAGGTCTTCTATGAGTATCAATAACACATGGCATAAGGTGGAATAAGACTAAGCACCTCACCTTGAATTAAGGCTGAGTAAGGCAACCAGGTATGAGGCACAGGGTCCCAAAAACCAGTAAAGGAGTCAGATACACACTCTGCTCCCACTATTAGGAGTACCATAAAACGACAAGCTACACAACTGTAGCATAAGTGTGGAGTGCCTAGGTCAGTCCCATGCAGGCCCCCTGGTTGTTCCTTTAGTCTCTGTGAACCCCAATGAGCCCAGGTTAGTTGATTCTCTTGAGTTTCTTGTGATGTCCTTGACCCCTCTGGTTCCCACTGTTATGTTCTGAGAATCCTGGAATAATTCACCTGGAAAAAAAAAGTCCTGGGTTTGAGCAAACAAAATGTTTTATTTAGAAAAACCGATTGGGAGGGGGGAGCAGGATTTGACCTCCAAAGGGCAACCCTCAGGCAGGGGCAACAGCCAGTTTAAAGGGGAAAACCAAAAAAGAGGCAGTTCCAGATTCCCATCCAATCATAATGTAATACAGGGGAAAGGCAGTTGGGAGACTCTCCAGAGTGGTACACTTGAAGCCTACCAGGGTGCCCAGACTCTGCTCACTCAGAAGAGAATTGATCATTAGTGGTTTGGCCTTATTCTAAGAAGTAGATGGACACCTATGTTGGGTTGGGGCTTGTAGCCTATTCTCAGGAAATAAGAGCCTGAAGCATTATTCTTATTAGTCTTTTCCTTTACAAACCAGGAGTCAGGGTTACCTCACTCAATATAATGTTTTCTAGCTCCATCCATTTGTCTGAAAATTTCAAGATGTGTAACATGAGGGCCAGGCTTGTCAGGGTTTATGTACTGCCTGGTCCCCCAGCCATTTAGTCCCAGAGAAAATCACACACAGAGTCTAAGTTAGGTTATAAACTGACTGGTCCATTAGCTCAGGCTTCTTATTAGCTCTTGTAGCTTATATTAACCCATTATCCTTATCTATGTTAGCCACATAGCTCAGTACCTTTTTCAGCAGGGCAGGTCACATCCTGCTTCTTAGGTGGTCTGGGGAGGACTGCCGAGAGAGCTTCCAGCTTCCCAGAATTCTCCTGTTCTCCTTGTTCTGCCTCTACTTCCTATCTGGTTGTCCCACCTATACATCCTGGCTAATGGCCAATCAGCGTTTATTTAAATCATTATTGACAGAATACAGACAACTCTCCCACACCACTTCCCCCTCTTATTTTTTTTAAACAAAGAAAAATATCCATAGTCCATTTTTTAGGTTGTTTCCAGGTTCTGGCTATGATTAAAAAAAAAAAAAAAGCTGCTATGAACATAGTTGAGCACATATCCTTGTAGCACGATTGAGCATCCTTTGGATATATACCCAAAAGTGGTATTACTGGGTCTTGAGGGAGGTTGTTTCCTAATTTTCTGAGAAATCACCACACTGACATCCAAAGGGGCTGTACCAGCTTACATTCTCACCAGCAATGCAGAAGTGTTCCCTTTTCCCCACAACCTCTCCAGGATAAGTTGTCATCAGTGTTTTTGATCTTGGCCATTCTTACAAGTGTAAGATGGACTCTCAGAGTTGTTTTGATTTGTATTTCTCTGATGACTAAAGATGTTGAACATTTCCTTAAGTGTTTTTCAGCCATTTTAGATTCCTCTGTTGAAAAATCTGTTTAGGTCTGTACTCCATTCGTTTTGTTGGATTATGTGTTCTTTTGATGACCAATTTTTGAGTTCTTTGTATATTTTGGAGATCAGACCTCTGTCTGATGTGGGGTTAGTGAAGGCTGTTGTTTTGTCTTGTTGACCATGTCCTTTGCTTTACAGAAGCTTTTCAGTTTCAGGAGGTCCCATTTATTAATTGTTTCTCTCAGTGTCTGTGCTGCTGGGGTTATATTTAAAAAGTGGTCTCCTGTGCCAATGAGTCCAAGTGTACTTCCCACTTTCTCTACTACAAGACTCAGTGTGGCTGGCTTTATGTTGAGGTCTTTGATCCATTTGGACTTGAGTTTTGTGCATGGTGATAGATATGGATCTATTTTCATGCTTCTACATGTTGCTATCCAGTATACCAGCACCATTTGTTAAATATGCTTTCTTTTTTCCATTCGATATTTTTTGCTTCTTTGTCAAAAATCGGGTGTTCAAAGGAGTGTGGATTAATATTCTGGTCTTTGATTTGGTTCCATTGGTCCTCCTGTCTGTTCTTATGCCAATACCAGGCTGTTTTCAGTACTGTAGCTCTGTAGTAGTGTTTTGTGTCAGAGATTGTGATGCCTCCAGAAGTTCTTTTATTGTTTGGGCTATCCTGTATTGAATCTGTAGATTGCTTTTGGTAAGATTGCCATTTTTAATATGCTAATTCTGTGTTCCATAGAGAATGGGAGGTCTTTCCACTTTCTGGTGTCTTCTTCAATTTCTTTCTTCAAAGATGTAAAGTGATTATTTGTCTTAAAAAATAATCTTATGTGTACTGTGTTTGATTCTCTTTATTATCGTATTAATCTTGGGACATAATTTCGGCATTTAAAACATTTATTAAAAGGCAAATGAACTATCAGACAAATTGTACTTAATTTGTCTCTGTGTTCTACAACTCAGTGCCATTCTCAGCCACTTTTAATTAAGAACATGAAATGACTCATTAACATTCAGCTCTAAAAATAAGTGGCTAATTGCACTGTGTTGACAAAAGTAAGCAACTTCACGCATTTCTAAAAAAATCTTTCCTAATAAATCAAATATGGAATCAAGAAAGTATGTTTCAAAAAACTAAAAGTTGTAAAGCTTCATACATTTAACAAATGAACACAAAATGCCACTATACTTCGGAGTTCCAGATTTACTTATTAGTCAGAACTACAAATTGTTCCCAACTCTTTTGGTTGAATGGTTCTAAAGGCTCTGTTTTTTATCTATGCAACAGAAACTCCCTTCTGTGTATAAATATGCAAAGTTTCCAATCACTTTTACTTTTATACACTATTATGAGTCAAGCACTTCATAGAATTCTCATTTTCTACTGGAATCCTTTATATCATACATGATCAATGGAAACACTTATTGGTAACCTTCAAATTACATAAGAATTTAAAATTGGAGGCAGTAATACCATTGGAAATTTTATGTATCCTGATGTGCGATTCCCCTCTCTGTGCTATGAATGCCATTGGTTAATAAAGAAACTGGAATGGCCTGATAGGGCAGAACAGAGCTAGACGGGGAAAACTAACCAGAATACTGGAAAAAAAGAAGGGCAGAGTCAGAGCCGTGTAGCCCCGCTGGAGACAGACACTGAAATTTTACCTGGTAAGCCACAGCCACACGGCGATACACAGATTACTAAAATTGGGTTAAATTAAGATATAAGTGTTAGCCAATAAGAAACTAGAGCTAATGGGCCAACCAGTGATTTAATTAATACAGTTTCAGATCTAAGCTGCTGGGCGGCCATAAAACAAACAGGTGGCTTCTTTACCATAGGGTCCTATATCCATGGGACAAAAAAATTAAAATAAACATATGGATTTCTTAAGAACATTAGGTGTTTTGGAGTTATCAAAATATTAAAAAGCTAATTTCCGAACATTATTCCTGAACCTTCTACATTTTAACATTCTACAGCCTACTTTACCTCAAATTATCTTTGCACCCCTCCTATGTTAGAAATCTATTCATAGGATCTTATCAATTTTTTTCAGAAATAAAACATGGTAGTTAACACAAAATTGAGGCAAAAATGAATAAAAACATACAGGACACTGAAAAATATTTTACGCTAAGTATAGGTGTGTATCAATGGCCATTTTGATGGAAATGAATGACTTGATCAGTTTGACTTGCCATGATTCAGTAAGGGCTTTGTAAGATTAGGTACTTCATGACAATGCAGTCTTGGAAGTATGACAGGTTTTCTGGCTGCAGAACCTTTATGGAAATGATATTAGTGTTCCTCATAAAAATTCTAAATTATCTCCGTGCTAACAAAATAGCTAATTTTAAAAAACTCACTTAAAAATAGATGCAAACTAAATAATAACTCGTGTTCTGTCATAATCAGGGACCTTTTGATTCAATTATTTGAATCCTTCTACATTATGAAAGATGGCCACTTTTAGACTATATTATTAGAAATGTTAATTTCTGAATACTTTAAGGATTAAATTCCAGAAAAATACTTGTGCTGAATGATACATCTTCTAAGATTCCATTTAAACAGCAAGTGATCACAGCAGAACTTTAGAATGACAATAAGAGGTCTCATGAATTCTACTAATCTAGAAAAACAGTAAGAACATGAGCAGTTACTGTGAACGTAAGCATGTGTTAGCTTCTGAAATGAAGTAAGGGCTAGCACTGGGTATTGGCTGTGGGAAATGGACTAAACTTGCAAAATGAGGATTTTGCAATTTAAACATGGAAAATTTTACTTCATTTTCCATGCTTCTGTGGTGGCTTCAAAGGACAGAAGCCTTGCAGGTAATCAAGGATGCATGCTGGATTTACAGTCTTTGAAGAATTCCTGACCCACAGTAGTGTCACCCTTAAAATATTATTCTCAGTCTTATGACCAATATTCAAGATGCAGTTAATTTATTGACTGTTATGCAGCTCAATGGGTTTAAGATCTCTTTCCAAGGAATTTTTTCAAAAATCATGTGTACTTGTTGCTCATGCCAGGCACTTAAGGTTGTGATATCCAGTCATTCCAACAGAAGATTTGGAAGACAGGAGGCTAGAGAATTCAGAACTATTCCCTGAGAGACTGCCTAAGAGTGACCTAACAGGGTATTGTTCTTTTATTGCTAGGTGTGAGTCTCATGGGCAGGAAGTAAAGACTAGTGAAGGTTTTTAACTGCCTGAGAGCAGAAACCATATTCCACTGCAGACAAAGGGGACACAAGTCTTAACTGATGAAGGCATCTAGGAAACTGAAAATTATCAGCAAAGGAAAAACTGGAAAGTCTTTTATGAAGCACACTAAATAAATATAAATGAATACTGTACAGACTCATTGAAGAAGCATATTTTGAAACAAAGCTAAGAGGAGGAGCAACAGTTGCAAAGCTTGAGTATCAGAAATCGTATTCCAGAGCTAGGTATGAACAGACATTTTATCTCTAATGTTTCTTAACTTTTCACATAAGATCCTTGGGAGATGCAATTTTTTATTCATGTATAAAGATATAAAATAGATATATTGTGAAAGAAAATAATTTCCAGAATGGTAGGGTATGCACCACAGTAAAAAAAAATAATAAAAATAAAGCTACATTTTCCCCAATTGATGTTTCTGAAACTAAGTAATATATCCTCTATTGTTACTAAAAAGAAAGTAAAGCTTCATTCCTCCCTTGAGTCTTTATCCTCTACTGAAGTAACAAAAGATCAAGTGGAAGTTACCTTAAGGACTATTAATGGTCAATGATCCAGAAGGGGACACAAGTGTGGTTAAATCAGATGGAAAATTTAACTGTTTTGCTACAGACTTATTTTTTTTAAACACGTATATATGTGAAAATAAAAAGAAACTCAACTTTGTTCCCCCTTCTAAAAATCAGGAAATAACAAAATAATTAGTGTCAGATAATAAAGCTTAACAAACAGGCTTAGAATCTAGAAGTTTGAAAATGGAAACCTCTCTTTCTTGGTCCATCTTAGTATCTATTTCTGTCTCTGTCTGTTTTTGTCTCTGGCTCTGGCTCTCTCTCTTTCTCTGTCTCTGCATCTGTCCAGACAGTAAATTTGATCAGAAGGTAGTGCTTGATGATCCAGAATGGGACACAAGTGGGATTACGTCAGAGGGATAAAATTTGACTGTTTTGCTATGGACTTAATTTTTTTTCTAACTGGAGCCCACAGATATTGTTAGTGGCTGTGATAACAAAAAATAAAGCATGATCCATTCCAGTGCTGAAGAAATAGATGCATAAGAGGGGCAGAACATGGTAAGAACCAGGGGATTAGAGAATTTGCTATGCAATGGTGTCTTTTATATTTGGCAGGGAAGCTAGGCCCATGAAATCTCAAAATAAGTTTAAATCTCTAAATAAGACCCAAACAATGACAATATCAAACGACATGATCATATGGAGGTGGAAATTCTACCGCTAAGTGAAGAGCTACAGTTATGACTTCTGAGAGAGGGAGTATCAATCCTCCCCATGGATGAACCCCCTAGTTGCTTTTCCAGTACCAAGTCCCCAGCCCTTATAACATGTACATACACTAAGAACCATACTAAACAGACTCATCAGTGTGTGTGTGTGTGTGTGTGTGTGTGTGTATAACAATAATAATTAAAGAAAAAGTTACCATAAGTTTGAGAGGGAGAGGAGAGGAAGAGTTAAAAAGAGGAAAGGAAAAAGAAATAATGTAAATATAGGAAATATATATATATAATTTAATTAAAAACTTTACATAAACTAGGAGACAATACATTTTGCTTTTTTCAGAGTAATAACATATCTTAATTTTAGGAACATGAAAAAAATCTTATGTGTAAACTTTATAATGCACACAATAACTTACTCCAAAATGCAAACCACTGAATGCATGCAATGGCAACATTAAAATTAGAAACATGTTTGACACCTAAGAGAAACATGAGAGGAAAGAAGGGACTTGTCTGAGGGATAACCATCATACCATATATGAACTACAAGGTCTAAAAAGAAGACTAACTGAAGCACAATAAAGACAGGAAACAAAATAGGTGTAGAGGTATAAATATAAGTCCATGTGATATTTACAAAAATATTTTTGTTAAATATCAGATGAAATACATTGCAGTTTATTTACTAAATATTAATATTCATTCAAATTTTAATACATAGAAAACTATCATCTTAGAAAGGCAAATAATAATTTAAGAAATATATTGCATACAAAAATAATTAAATTAATTTACCTGTCATGACATGTACTTTTAATTTTCTGTGACAAATCTGTCAATTAGACTTCTAAAGGGAAAGAATTCAAGTTATAAATCAAGAGGGAACTCACAGAGACACATTCAGGTTTGAGAAGAAAATAAGATATTGTTTTATCCCTCAAAAGGCTGAAATCATGGAAAACAGGCTCTGCCATATTAGCCCCACAGAAGGAAAATGAGCAGAAAAGTCAGAGAATGAAGTTAGGGGTCCAGTTCAGTGACTGAGAGCATGCTCAGCCTGGATGCATGCACACACACACGCACACACACACACACACACACACACACACACACAATAGTTGTACTCTAAGGCCAATATTAACAAAAGCTTTGTGAGGAACTTACCATTTTGCATTTCCATTATCAGTACACAATTATTTTAATATCATTTATATTTTTATAACAAGTACATTTGTTTCAATTAAACATTGAACTATTATTAATTAAACTCTATTCATGTTTTCATTTTACCTACTGTTTAAAAACATCATATTCTTATGTTTTTGATTGTCAACCTAGCCTTTAATGGTTAACCCATCTCTCTAGCCCAGAATGTCATAGTCTTGATCCTCTATAGCACACAATGATTTATCCATCCAGCTCCCTTGGCCTGCTCTTGTTTGCAACATTTTTTTAGATGTTGATGATTTTAACAAATTTTAGAAATCACGAAATGGTACGTATTTTGTAGAGTAGAGAAATGTCCATTTTCTTCCAAGTTATATGAAAGTCATGGAATTTTGGAAGCATAACAAGGACATGAGAATTTTCATCTCATCATTTCAAAAATGTCCACTATACTGACTGTGGGCAATTGGCTCAGTTACTGCTTGTTAAGTTTATCCATTCTAAAATTACTCTTTGATTTTCCCTTTTCAGACTTGAAACTATTATTAAAGTCCATAGTACATAGCCAGTCATAACCTTCTGCTTAGGTTAAACTACAAAAATAATGATCACTGTTCTGAAATACAGGAATGTCATCCGCTGACTTAACCAACTGGTCAGCTATATGAATAGTTTTATTCTCCCTGAGATTAATTTATATTTTAAATACTTCTCTATTCTGTGGGAAACTCCCCATTCTCTTATGTATCCTATTACTTTTCTCCTATAATTAATTAGAAGCAACTTTAAAAAAAAACTTCTTCACACTTTTACAATCTGCCTGGTGATCTGAGAAGTCAAGTGCATATTTACACCATTGTTTGCTAACATTATTGCAGAAGATAATACTGCTCATTTGTCTGCCAATAAAAACTCCAATTCCCTTTTTCTCTGGGCTCTGATAAATTCATTGCTGCCTCCCATCTTTCACTAATAGTCGATTTCTAAACCTTCATATTTTTGGTAATCTCAAATGGCCATTTGCTATGGGAGTTCTTTGTTTTGGGTGGCAATTTTAAATTTGCTAAATATTTTCCTCAGAAAAACTGCCATAAAACTTACTGTCTTAATCAAAACTATCTTCCTGTGTTTCTCTGGAGTTTCTAGTCCTCACTCTACTCAGTCACTGTTTCCTTCACTGTTTTACTTGTGATTCTATAACCAGATATATTTAGCTGGAAAACCATCTGTAATCCTGCTTCAGCTACCACATTGATTGTTTTTCCCCAAGGAAAGGTTTTGAGGAATCAATCTCTCCATTTCCTACTTGGAAAGTCTGGCAGGGTAGTTAAATGTGACCAGGAGAGACAGAGTCTGGTTTGCCTTCTTAGTGTGTAGGCTAGGTATTGACACAATATAAGATGTGTTATATTCATAGATTTCAGAGAAAGAAGCCACAGGGATCTGAGGGTGTTTGTCTATATTTCATTGAGAGCAACCATCATAATGAACTTCACTGGTACCATTAGAGTAACCAGTGGTAATGTCTAGAAAAGGACATCTGTAAATAACCAAATGTTTTCTGTATTTAGGTTATGATGGTATTTGAGAGACAAGTAGAAATGAAAATTATCTACCACAAATTCGTTACCAGTTGAAATGTTGGTTCATATCACAAAATTCTTTGCTAAACTTTTAAATAACAGGGCTTGCTATATTTAGCACTACAAATCACTTTTAAAAGTTGGCAGTTACTTTTACAATACAATTACTTTATATAGTAAAAAATAATTTAGTATTGTTTTGTTGTTGTTATATTGCTTTAATCTTAAGAGTTGTTAACTAAAATAAAGAGAAGAAAATCAATTAAAATTCCTTAGTAAATTTAAATGAGATAATTCACTAAGTAAATCCACCAGACATTATCAAGACATGAATTTGACCTTGAACATGTCATGGAAAAAAATCAAATAAAAACAAACTATGAACACTATATATAAATGCATTAATGGATTGTCTCAGAGTTAAGAGGAGAAAAACAAATGAATGGAGCCATCTGATTATGCATTTAGAACCGTCATGTGGTGATGTTTAAAATAGTTCATTATTGCACTTTTCACTGTATTTCCACAGAACTCGCACTGAGTATATGATAAGTTCATAATTTTTCATTTTGATGGCATGCTGTGACTTAAACATGTGCGAAAGTAAAAATAAAGAGGGAACCCTCCATTACAACTAAAATACATGATAAAATTCTACATGACATTGCTAGCTATCCATTTTTTAATGTAGCAAATGCTCATTTCATATCTGAATGGGGTGGTCAGACACAACATTTTGTAGCTCTGTTTAGACAGTCATAATTCCAATGTTCAGATATATTTATTCCAAAAGGCATAATATAATTTTTAAAAGCAATTTTAGTATCTATCTATGTTATATGTGCTAATCTGTTGTGGAACATTAGTTTAAGATATGTTGCATGCATTTATGCTGTAGAATATTTGTTCAATAATGTAAAGTTGTGTTGCATTCTTTTATGTTGCATTTAACTGTGTAAAGCTGTGTTACTTTGCCTGCCTAAAACTCCTGATTAGTCTAACAAAAAGCTGAATGGTTAGTATCTAGGCAAGAGAAAAACATGGCTGGGGCTGTCAAGCAGAGAGAATACATGGAAGGAGAACTCTTGGGAGAAGGGGAGGAGCAAGAAAAAGAAGAGAGGG
>PVIU01027969.1:0-19664 GCA_004026605.1 Ondatra zibethicus | reverse complement strand
GGGAGGGAGGGAGGGAGGGAGGGAGGAAGGGAAGAAAGAAGGGAGGGAGGGAAAAAGGAAAGAAGGAAGGAAGGAAGGAAGGAAGGAAGGAAGGAAGGAAGGAAGGAAGGAAGGAAGGCACGGTGAACACATCACCAGCTGAAGAGGAGGGTGACTCTTCATGCAGTGTCTGGTGCAGAACGAGCAGAGGTGATACATCAGAGCTGAGCCTCTCTCCCAGTCTGGGTCCCCAGCTTCCACTTTGCTGTTCCTCTCTGGGTCCCCAGATGCAGCCCTTGGTCTCGCGCCACCACTGGACGGCGGCAGCGCTTCTGACTCTCAGTGGGTGCGGCCCTGACTCTGGACAGGGCTGCAGGGAAGCTAGACCTCTGGAGCAGCAAACACAGATTCTGCTCTACTGGACTGGAGTGTGAATGCTATGTTTGGGGATAACAGGGTTGACATAATCCACTGACTTTAGGTAAATTGGGTCAGCATGAGGTCATCTCATCTTCTGATTCACACACGGTGACATAGATAGGAGAAGGGGTACCACAAAAAGGGAGCCACATCCTATGGAGAAAGCTGTGAGCCTCCCTCGCCTTTTTTTCCCCAAGTCTGATTGTCTTTATTGAATGACTCATTCATAGAAACAGAACTGCAGCCATAGCATGGAGACAGAACCGAGCTCCAAAACAAAGAGCCAGAGCTGCCTCTTCCCCCAGCCCAAGAGCTGTAAAAACATGGTGGAGAGAATGAAACACATTCCTGGACCCCAGCCCCCTTGGCTTCTGGAATGGACTTGGTGGACCAGAGTGGCCAGGGCCCAGAGCGGGGTGACTCCATGTAAACACCAAGGCTCTTAGGCCCATGTGACTAATATAGAACTTGGGTAAATACTGGATGAAAACTCAGAAGCCAGCCCTGAGTCCTGTAGTGAGGCAGAGCCAGGGACACACAAGGACACACATGTCCCTCCCTTTCTAAAACAGACACTGGGGCTCCTGCTCCTGGGAGGGGAAGAAAGGGCTGTGTGCTTGGCACCGTTCCTCCATGGCCTCTGGACATTCTTGGGCAGTGTCAATGGCATTGAGAAGCCCCCAGCTGGGGCGTGGCAGGACTGTGGGTGCAGAGGGGACAGTGAGTTGCCACTTCCCACCAAGCCTGGTGCTGGCATCATTCTGGTGGCTGCTGGGATGAGGAAGTGACCTCTGAACTCAGCCCCCCAGATCAGACTCAAACCGGGCTGATTCTCACTGCTCGAGAGCCAGCTCCAAGCACAGGTGGAGGGAGGAGGGCCGTACCTGGGCCCTTGCAGGCCTTGGCGCCGTAAACCTGGCACCAGCCGGCCAGGCCCCAAAGTCTCCTATCTGCATCCATCCTGGCAGGCCAGAGTGGGCAGCGATAGCAGCCAGCTGCAGACCCAGAGAGAACGGGGGTCCTGGTGCTGGACAGAGAATCAGGAACCAGACTAGGGTCCTGGGGCGGGGCGTGGGAGGAGGGGCGGGTTGCGGGTCCTAGGCTGAGAAGAGGGAAGAGATGAGCCTCCCTCACCTTTTAACAGGGCCCATCTGTTCCCTCACACAGCAGGAGCGACTGGGCACCTGCCCACCTGGTCCATGTGCATCCTCACTCATCCATCAAGTGGATGAGTGCTGCTCATTTCATCATCCCACAGTTATTCACTGAGCAATTACTATGTTCTTAGCACAGCTCTCAAGTAGTGGCAGGGCAAGATAAGCAGTTCCTGCTCTTTTACTGACGTTCAGTACCAGCATAAGAATGAATGTCTGAAATTCTGTTAAGTGTCAAGAGGAGACCTGTGCAGAGCAGTACAATGTCCAGGTTCTGGTTACATCGCAGAAAAGACACTCCAGGAATAAAGAAGGTCCCAAAAAAGTAAAGGAAATCTACATTAGATAAGAAGCAGACAATCACACTACATGCCACACGGAGAGAGATTGAGAGAGACAGAGAGATCCAATGTTCTGAAAAATAAAATTAAATCAAATGAGTTCAAAGATCAGGTTGCAAAGTTTTTGCACCCCAGAGGGACCTGCACTATACTGTCCAGTGACTAAAAAACCACAGAAGACACATGGCCTCAGTGAGCCTATGTCATTTGCTATTCTGGGGTCACACAAGGTCACCTCAGATCTTTCGGTTTTGATGTTGGATATTAAAATGTAGCCAGACATGCAAGCACAAGCCTGTTGTCCCAGGCCTTTAGGGACAGATTCAGAGGCAAGATGACACAGCGGCAAAATGAGCCCCGTATCTAGAGTAACTGTCTGGAAATCTCAAGGGCTTGGCAGTAGAGCTCGGCATTAGAACGATTCCTGGGTTCCACCCCAGTATCACAGATTAAATTAAATCGTTAATGGTGGACTGAATTGCCGTAGGGTTTAAAGGGCTTCTTTGAGGGCTGTGATTTTGAGAGGGGATTCGCCAAACCCAGAACCTGTGGTGTGAGCTCCAGCAATGGCAAAGCCTCAAACACAAATATTTATCTGGACAATGTGGAATAAAACGAGTCCCTTAAGAGATTTCCAAAATGCCCCTTTCTGTTTCCCTTGTGGAACAGTCCTATTTACCTAAGCACAAGAGTTGGCCTCTCAGGCCCAAGGTTGCATTGTATTTCCATCGAACAGATTTAACAAACTGGCTCGTCAGGTTATACATATAATGGTGGTGTGAGCAACGCTAAGGTGTTTTGTTTTGTTTGAAACACGGTCCCACTATGTAGCTTTGGCTGTCCTGAAATGGGCTTTTTCTGTTTCTGCACAATTCATTTAAAAGATACAGGAAGGGAGCTCATTTATTCAGACAGAGAAGCAGGGAGTGTGTAGGGCCCAGTTCCAAGAGAGGAAGGGTGGTCTCCCTGTGGGTCAGAGGGTCATTGACATGCTAGCACTTTTCTGGGAAGATAGATAGCTGGGAAGGTTGCCAGTCTTTGTCCATCTTTCCTGTGTCACACTCTACAGTCTCCTTCTCTAGCCCATTCTGAACTCCCCCACCTCAATACCCCACTGGGAGGTGTGATCCCAGAAATCTTCTTAGGGTGCTGAAGGGCAACAATCCTCCTTCCATAGCTTCTTTCATGCTGCTGAGGGCATAGACCTTGCGTAGAAGGACCTATTCTCTCCATGGGCTGGAGAAAGGCTCTGTTTCAAGTCCAGACATTTCTAGGTTAAACCCCTTGGTAGCCTTAGAGCGTCAGCACCTTTATTCCCAGCAATCATTGGGTTCCAGAAGAGACACAAGTTAGAATACAAGGACCAAAAGCAGAAGCTGCTATCCAAAGTGTGAATATGGAAGCCAATGGGGTATGATTCCCCATAGTCAGCTCCTGATGGATCCAAAGAGACAGCCTGACCATGACTCTTAATAGATATTGTAATTTAGGTTTAAAAAAGGATTTGGGTGTACTTTAATCATCCCTGCTAATTTCATAAAATTTTGTTCAAATTTTTATGAATTTGAAACCCAAAGCAGCACATTTAATTAATTAAGCACTACAGACATGCCTGGGCCAAGACATCCAAGTCCCTGCAGTTTTGTAGGCCCATTTCTGTGAAAGAGTCCAGGCTTGTTTGTTGTGCCTAAGAGCAACCACAGTGGGCTTCTGTGACTGTCGTATTGCCAAGGATAGGTTCTGCATCGATCTTTCTAGTGCTGGGACTCGCACAGGCGAGAATGAACCTCTCAGTGTATCCTTGCCCTGGCTTGTCAGTATTCAGGATGCTGAGCTCAAGAATGCTCGCTCACCCTGGGTCACACCTCTCTTGTATCTACAAGGAGGGTGTGACGAGGGAGAGCTTGGGGAAAGACCCAGAAGTTCAGAAACTCTGTGTGGGAAGGCGTGCAACAGGCCCTAGACCCACTTAGCACAGCTTATGCCACAAGGAAAGAACCATTCAGGCCTTGCAACCCAGCACACAGGCAGCAGCACTTGCCAGAATGAAAAGATGGACCTAGTAGATCAAAGACCACAGTTCAGGGAAAGCCCATACATGTACTGACCTTGCTTTGGGCTTCTGTAGTCTCAGCTTCTGGCTGAGTGGTCTTGTCTGAGAGGTGTGTCAGCACAGCACATTTTTTCTGTTTAAAAGCTCACCCTGAGACTCAGGACTGAACTGAAGTCCCAACACTCGGTGTTTATTAGCCAGGAGGCTTTATTAATAAAGACTTTCTATTGGCTTGAACCCATACACATCAACGTCCCTTCTCTGGACAGGTCAGAAAGTATCACTGTTCCGCATCAGAAGTATCCAATGTGCTCCAATCTTACCACCTAGTGCCTGGTCTGAGATGCATTTAAAAGATACAGATATAGAAAGGTTTGAGGTGAGATGCGGGTTCCCACACTCCCCAACACCCAACACGTGAGGTAGAGTGTATAAGGAAACAGTCTTCCTACGTTCCAGAGGGAAAGTGAGGCTACCATGGGGAGCCTGGCAGGCCAGGCACCAAATGACAATGGAGAAAGAGCGGGACACGTCTTGGGGAGCCTTTGCAACGATGACATGTGAACAAAAAGCTGATATTCTGGCATCAGAATGCAAAGGACTTTCCCCAGTATGTCAGTTCATAAGGCAGATTCAGAATGGTCACTAGGAGATCAGTTTTGCCCCAGGACCAAGAAGCTCACGTAAGAAGTCTCATGACCTGAATGCCCAGTATCTGGCTCCCTGTTGTCCTCTTTCTCCCTGTTCACACAAATTGCACAGGAAGACGTTGAGCATCCCTATAAACGCACAACTTCCACAAAATTAGAAAAACAAAACTTATGTGGCTTTCTAGCTCAAAGTCACATTCTGGTAAATCAACCTTCCAAATTGCGAATTTAAATCCAGTTTGAGTATTTGAACAGTTTCTAGCATTGTTGATGGTTTCCTTGTGTGGGTCATTTCCTCTGAAGGACAAATCTTAGGACAAAGCTAGCAATCAGAGGAGTCGGGGAGATCAGCCCCTTCTTTAGAACAGGAGCCAGGGATATCTTACTCCTTGCAGAACAGGAAAAACATATAAAAGCAGGAAAATCAATATTAAGGGTGATGGGGGAAGAGCCACTAGCCAATCACATCAAGTTGGGGTGTGGCTACTGGGACCCCAGGTAGAAAATCGGGAGAACACAGGTACGCTCTCTCTCCATGCGGTGTCCGCCAGAACGATTGGATCACGTCTTGGGTAGAGTGAGTCCCCCCCTTTTCTTTTATTAAAAATACCCGTTTCTATTGAGCTGGCTTGGTTATTGATTTGTGCCAACTTGATAATTCATCATCATAAGGGTTTTATTTGACCAGAAGAAATGATTCCATTTTGCAGGAACGAGCGAAATTTATTCCTCCTGCATTTATTCCTGTTGGGGGAGGGCGGACACACGCATGCCATGGCCTGTGGTTTGCAGAAGTCGCTGCTCTCCTGCCACCACAGGGGTTCTGGAGCTCAGACTTAGGTCCTCAGGCTCAGTGGCAGTCCCTCTACTTGCTGAGCCAGTTCACTGTTCCTCTCTCTGTCGCTGAAAAGAAGTTTGAGAGCCATCATTGGATCACAGTTGTAGGCGTTTTCCTCGGTGTCTTCTGGTCTCTGGCCTGGGAGCTCTGGTTTTATCTTACAACTATAACCCCAGCTGTTAACATCCAGAGGCCATTGGGGTTCCAGAAAAGCCTCATCTCCCTCCACACTGGATGTGTACAACCTTGTTCCTATGTCCCTGTAGTTCTTGTCTCCCAGTTCAGAGTGTGCTCACCCTCCTGAGAGCAATGGGGGCAGGGGCAGCCACGTATCACAGGTTTTGGTCAAAAGTTTTGGCTAGGATCTGTTTAAGAACTTGCTTAAAACCCTATCAACACCACCTGAGCCTTGGGGCTTCCAGTCAGAGTGCAGGTAGGTAATATTTAACCCCTCAAGTCCTGGACATACATTGAGTCACCTGTGGTGTAAAGGAAGGTCCATTGATGATTCTAGTGACCAGGGGAGACCAAACATTGGTATAGGAGGCCATTTGCCTCCCCTGTTGTCTTTCCAACCCCAGTAGTTAAAGTTTTTATTTAGCCAGTAAAGATGTCTACAAATATTAACAGCATTTGAAGTTGATCCAAGGAGACAAGTCCATCCTATCTGCCAGTCCTCACTGGGAGAGGTCCATCTCCTCTGTTGGTCCAGGCAGTGGAGGACGAGGGCATCAGAACAGTGAGGAGTGACGTACGTGCTTGACTGTGGGTCGGTCTCTACCCCGGGAAGAGCCAAGCCACCGTTTCTAGAGGCGCATCCCTGCCTGGATGGAATGAGACAGGCATTCCCTGAATTGCCTTCACTGCAGGGCCTGGAAGGGAAAGTATTTTATTCCCCACGTTGGTCCATGGCTGGTTTCGGTTGCCCCCTTGTGCTTTGTGCCCTGGAGGATGATGCACACCTGGTTTTGCATTGTATGTCTTTGGAAGGAGCGGTGCCAACTCTCAGGGGATCTGTAATGGTGTCTTCTTAGACTCTCTCTGTGCCAGCCTACTTATTTCTTAGACAATATCATATATGACCTTCTGATGACCCTTCTGACACTAAGTCAAGGGGCCAGATAACTTCCTATAGGTTTAGAATCTCTTCTTTATATTTTATAGGTGAGTTGTTGGCTGTTAATCTTCTTCAAATTTTTCAGAGATGACAGCAAGGACATGTAACATCATGGGGACAAAATTAAAAGCAGTGTAGATCTTAAACTTTTCTCTTTTCCCTAGAATGAGTTCCCATAGTACAGTCTAGCATGGCCTTTAGATTCAAAATCAAAAGGGATAATGTGGTGGACTCAATGATTGCTCTCTGGGTGACCACTGACGATCATGCCTTGCACTGTCCACTCAGCGGATAACTGCCCCACTCAGGAAACAGTATCCTCTGCCCCTAAGTATCCAGGGGCTGATCCTGAGTCAGCCTGGCTGGTACAGGGAGAGGAGACAGCAGCATCAGGTCACAGTGTACCAGACAGGAAGTCTCTTCCATGAGCACCAGGGAAGCAGATTTGGGGTAACACAGACCTCTGATTGTCTAGGAAGCTCCGCTGCTGTTTATTAGTCTACTCCCAGTTACCCAGATGTAGCCCTGTAATTCTAGTGTAGAATTTACCTGGTGGGGTATGAGGGTTTCTAACCATTACCTCCAAAGATAGCTTGGGAGCCTCTTCAACAAGCAGTGCTGTGGCTCCCAGAGCTTCTGGAGAGGGAGTCATGCCAACGCCACATCTAATGTCTTTGAAAATCTCTGTCCCAACAGTTAGAATCGATGTCCTGAGGGCAAGGTCTTAGTTTTCAACCTGCTTCATCTGCTTAGAGATGGTTCCAGCTGACCATCCCAGTTAAGGGGACCCAAGTGTGAGCTTTCAATAGCCTCATAGAGAGGCTATCATGTCAATGTAAAAGTGAGAACCCAGATTCAACAACATCCAGGGGCACCCAAAGGAGCAAAGTCCATCTTTATCTTAGGTATAACTGGTCCAGTTGTGACTCAAACCTGCAGTGGGCTTTTGTACTGCAGAAGCTGAAATACATGCGAAAGAGTAGTTTCTGACAAGTTATCTGGGTCTTTTTCTGGGAGACCTGGAAGCCACAAGAGTCTACATAGTTGAAGACACTAATAGACTTTTGTTTTGAAATTTTTCAAGGAGGGATCCATTTGAAAAGGTGATCTATATGTTCTAGAATGGTTCCTTATGGCTAAAACAGTCCCCAAGTCTCTTTTCTAATTTCCTAGGACAAAGACAGAGGCTTTCCCTGAACCCTTGATGGATGACTATCCAAGGGTCGTGCTGGTGAGCTTCAGGTAGCAGCGCCTGTTTGAGAGGAAACAGCTACTGCTTGGTTACTCTCTCACTAATGACAAAATGGGACAAAAGCCGCTTGAGAGAACGGGTTAATTTTGGCTCGTGGCCCCGGAAGGAAACAGTCCAGCATTCTGTCAAAGTCACGGCAGCAGGTGCAGGACAGCTGGTCACAATACGTCCACATCAGTAAGCAGAGAGTGAACAGGAAGGGGACTGAACTATGAAGCCTCAAGACGTGGCCCCAAAGACCCACTTCCTCCACAGCTTTCTCAAACACCACCAGCTAGAGAAGAAGTATTCAAGAGGAACACTTCAGGTTCCATTCAACCGTCTGCCTGCGGTGCCAATAGGCCCGTGGCCATCTCATGATGCAAACGCATTCGGTCCAGCTTTGCATATCCCGTAGTCTACAAAAGTCCAACACTCCTCAGAAGTCTGAAGTCCATTTCTGATCTAAGACATGAGGATATCTCTTGACTGTGAGCTCTTATAAAATCAAATCAAGGCCCATGCTATCAACATACAGTAACACACTGTACACACAGTCCATTCCAAGAGTGAGTGAGTTTCTGGGCATAACAAGATATTTTGAAACAAACCCAGCAAGTAGTACCAAATCCTGATGCTCCGTGTCTGGCATCTGGGCCTTACGCTGGGATCATCCAGACTACAGAAACCTTAGGTAACCGCACCCCTCAACTCTGCACCCTGAAGCACACACACGGGTTCTCTCCATTCCATGTCTGTGGCTATTTTCAGCTGATGCCCCATGGTCCTAGCGTCACTAGAATCCTGAAGTCTTCACTGAGCCTCAGGCTTCACCTTCACAGCCTCACACAAGAGTCTCTCAGAGTCCCCGTGAGAATTCTGATCCTGACACATTTGCTGGGTGTTGTGATTTGAGCGTGAAATGATTCCCATAGGCACATGGGTTGAACCCGTGGTGCATAGAGCGTGGCTCTCTAAGAAGGTTGTAGATCCACTTTTGAGCGGTGGGTCTTCCCTGGAGGAAGCAGTTTTACATGTGCACACTGCCCCGAGCTCTTCCTCAAGGTTTCTAGAGCTTATGTGGCAAATGCTTTACTAACTAAAGCAACACTCCAGTTCCTCATATTCTTTTCTTTAATGCAAACTATTTCTGTATTTGAGCGTTGCCTGTGTGGCTGCGTATGTACCCTGCTTGTGCCTTGTGTTCACTGAGGCCGGGAAAGGGAATTGGGTCCCTGAAACTGAAGTTACAGATGGCTGTGGGCTGCCATTTGGAGGCTGGGAACCAAACCTGGGGTTCATGCAAGAGCAACCAGTGCTCTTAAACACCGAGTCATCTCTTCAGCCCCTCTTTTAAATTCTGTTCAGGAATATAGAAGGGATGTGGAGATCAGAGGTCAGCTCTGTAGAATCAGTTTCCTTTTTCCTTCTTTACATAGATTAAAGGAATCAAATTCAGGTCGTCAAGACTTGAATGTCAAGGCCTTTGCTGGTTGGGCCTCCTTGCCCACCACCCCACTGATCATGGTGTCAATGTATACTCTAAAAGTTGTCAAGACTTGCCGGGCAGTGGTGGCATACATAAGTTTTTAATCCCAGCACTGGGGAGGAAGAGGCAGGTGAATTCATCTGGGTTTGAGGCCAGCCTGGTCTACAGAGTGAGTTCCAGGACAACTGAAGCTATACAAAGAAACCCTGTCTCGAAAAACAAAACAACAACAATAAAAAAGAACTAAATTATTTAAATCTAGCAAGTCAAGTAAACTACTTACCATAGTATATGTTTAAATAAATGCCATACTTTCTTGAAGTAATCCTAATTTTTGTTTTATTTTTATTTGGTTTAGAGAATTCCTGCAATATATTTTGATTGGACAGCCTTGAAACAGGGTCTTTTGTAGCTTAGGAAGACTATAATTCTTTGTGTACCCAAAGATCACTTTGAGCTTCTGATCTTCCTGCCCCCACCTCCCAAGTGCTTGGATTAAATAAAGGTGTGTGTCACCAGGTCTGGCGTGTAAGTCCATCTTTCTCAAAACAAAAAGAATTATAAGAGAAATTCATGCTGGGTTATATTTTCAAAATCTCTTTAGTGGCTGACATCTTGATTCCCTGATCTCCCTTCATTTATGACGTTCTGCTTCACCGCTTGGCTGAATTATATAAATCTGGCTTCACACAGATATGTGCTTGGCAAGGGAGGGGCCCCCAGCTGCCACACAAGAGTCTGTGGACCAACCATGATGTGACCAGCAGGAGCCACTTGCTCCCGGAGTTCCAGTGTTATATTCTGAGAGAGAACCTTGACATTCACAAACACTGGCTTGAGAGTGTTGGGGGATCACACTCTTTGCACATCGACAAGAGATCTCACCTTTCCACTTACAGCTGAGACACTGCAGGGTTTGAAGCTGCTTCTGATGGAGTAGAATAAGGTAGAAACAGCCAATTACTAAATACTGACTTGCTGGCTGACTTAGTAATTTACTGGCACTGCTTCGTCTGCCTATTTGCCAAGCGTGACTTCTCTTGTTGCCTGACACAGAATGACCTGGAGACGTAGGTTTGCAACCCCTAACCTGCTGACCACCCCTGTGCTTCTGTGAAATCTTCATTGCTTGCTCACTCCACCCTGTGGTCTTAGAGGATCAAATGAGAATACAAACTAGACCGAGATCACAGCCTTGCACGAGCTCTCCTGGGTTGGGAGACACCAGGAGCACCATCTCTCTTCTGCCCTCATTGGTGTCAGGGTGCTTGATCTGGAAAGATTCCCACAAAACCACCACCTTGGCAATAGGTGTGGAACACCTGCCTGAAAAACAAACCAGACAGAAGAGACGGGGGAGTGGAGGGGGATACTGAACTCTGCTTTCCTCATCTGAGCTCTGATAAGGGACCTGTTAGCCCATAACGATACATTGTTGCTTAGGGCAGTTTAACCCTGAGGTTCTTAGGACATCAACAAGACAACGTTTTTTTGGAGGGAATTGGTTTCAATGTGCGGGAGGGAATGATTTTATAATGAAGTTAGAAATCCATGCAATATAGTTTTCTTATTGTCATTAGAGCAGCTTTTACAATAGACTTCGCTATAAACACTGTTGATGACGCTGCAGTATATAAGGACTGCTCATACAAGTCTATAATGTACTTTAGGCATAGTCTCTCTTACTCCACTGAGATCCCCTTTCTCACCCCACCTTCTGCTCAGGGCTTTACCAGCTGAGCCCTCTCACCACCCCTTAACTCCTGATCCCTTTGCACATCGACAAGAGATCTCAAGCAGACCAATATGAAGTCCATTTGGGCTGAACGCCTCCTGCCAGGATTCCAGCACTCAAGGAGTTAAAGGCAGCGTGACTGTGAGTTTGGGCCTGAGCTACAGAGTGAGAGAAGAAGGAACCTCAAGGAACTACAACTCCAAGGAGAAGACCCTGCAGGAGCGTGAAGATGGAAGCAGAATGGGCACAGACAATGAACAATGGTTAAGTTTGGGGGGCAGCCTGTTTGTCCTCAGTGCACCCTGAGTGGCTTCTCTGCCTTTCATTTAACACACACACATACACACACGCACACATGCACACACACACACATACACACACACAAACCCACTTGATTATCGGGTCATGTTTGCTGGGACAGGTAGCTTCTTCTAACGTGATGTCCACAGCAATGGTATGATAAGCCTAACAGTTTCTACTGACAGATTTGTGTGCTTCGCTGACTGTTCCCCCTGGAAGTCTGCAGCCACTGGAAAGGGGGGACGATATGACATGAAAGAGGAAGAAAGGTTAATTATTCCGAGTAGGAGCAGAGCTGCGTTCTGCCTTCTACGCTGGGCCTTTATAAGTTTTCAAGTTAACTGTAAATCTGGAGACTTAGATTTTTCAATCTAAAAATAAAAATCTTTCTGTCTTCTGAAAAATCAGAAATATGGATGTAAATTTCTTGAAGGCCACACGCAGAAGTGTCTGAAGGAGCTGCTTTCTTTAGTAACATCAGAGGTGATGGCACAAGCCTTTACCCCAACACTTAAGAGGCAGACTCAAGTGGCTCCCTGAGAGTCTGAGGCCAGTCTGATCTACAAAGCAAATCCTAAACCAGCAGGGCTAAATAGTAAGAACCCTCTTTTAAAACGAACAAACAACAACAGCCTGCCTCCAGGGCCTGAGGAAATGGTTGAATCAGTAACCCAGCCCCAGAGTGGCAGACACAAGTTGATCAATCTCTAAAGCTCACGTCATCCACACACCAGAGCCAGCCTGGTGAGCGTCAGGTTCAGTGAGAGACTCTGACTCAAAAAGCTCAAACGGCCAGCAAGTGAGGAGAAACTCAGCTTTGACCTCTGACCTCACCACACATGGATAGTTGTGGACACTCCCACACAAACACATACACACAGTTAACTGGTACACATAAAATAAAATGCAAAACATCCTTGTTCTCACCGGTGTCACCCTGGGTATCACTGCAAAAAGCACCAGGAAGATGGTGTGACTCAGACCTTGCTGATAAATGACACCAGCTCTCAGAAAGCTGGTTTGGTTTTGGTTGGTTTGGCTTTTGGTTTTTTCTGTTTGTTTTTGGAGATAGTGTTTCTCTGAGTAACAGTCCTAACTGTCTTGGAACTCGCTCTGTAGACCAGGCTGGCCTCGAACTCACAGAGATCCGCCTGCCTCTGCCTCCCGAAAGCTGGGATTAAAGGCGTGCACCACCACCCTGCTCTCAGAGCTTTTTGTTTTTGAAAAATAATTTTTTAAAATTTTGTCCTACAGCTGTGAAAACATTTTGTTGTATATGAGTCACATGTACAGTATTCGACAGATACTTGTGTAGCAAGCATTTCATTCACTTACCCAGGAAATATTTGTGAGCTTTAGTATGTTAAAATAGCATGAATACAAACATACACAAACACACACACACATATATTTATACATACATACACACACATATATACTCACATACACACACACACACATACACACACACACACAAGCTCTGCTCTCATGGCCGACTATCTTACATGGAGCACACTTATTCATAAGATAACCACAAAGCAAGTTTTCAAATCCACGTGGGCTGAGCACATGAGCAGAGGGTTCTGAAAGTGTGGTCCTGGAATCAAGAGGTCACAGAACATTTTCTTGGGACAATTATGGACTGAATCATTTTTACCCTCTTCCTGAGCACCTTAGGCTCACGCCTGACATATCATGGTCATCTGATTAGTATTTATTACAATGAAAGGATATGGCATACACCAAGCCCAGGAAGGCACTCTGCTCCTCAGCCTTCGACCTTAATGCATCTTCCCCTCCTCCCCGCCGTGCAGGCTCCTTCCAACCTTTCCCCGGCTAGGCACTCATTCCTTTTGCCTTTATTTCTCCTGGTGGAATTCTTATTCCAGTTGCTGTAGGGGCTGAGACGTAAGAAAACATTCCCATGTGGCTGCTGTCCTTGGACCCAATACCGAATTCCTCGGTCAGTCTCCGACTGAGAGCCTGAGCCCACTACGCTTAAGAACAGTGAAAGATGATTTGCTGAGCGAACACGGGGAAGGGTTCCTCTGAAACCATTTTCCTTCCAAGAGTCCTGAGCTGAGTCCACAGAAGGGACACCTCTGAGAGCTACCTCAAGTCCGTCACCAGTCCCTCATGGCCGGCTCCATGCACAGGGAGGACACAGGCTCTTCTCAACAGAACTGTCTCTAAACAGGTCCTTGCGATTGTTTCAGGGTTTCCCATAGGCTGAGATCTGTAAAGCGGGTCTCGGTCCCTCTTCTTTAATGCCCACAGGATTTCACTCCAGAGAACTTAGTTAATCAGAATCACCTTCTGCAGGCCATCTCTACACACCATAGACTTACTACATTGCTGCTACCTTACTGTCGCTGACAGGAATTAACCTTTAACATCCGACCGTATCCAAGTCACAGCACAGGTGACATTTAAGCACGGACCATAAAGCCCTGGATTAGCTCTCCATGCACACGTCCAGGGAGAAATGTCGAGAAGGAGAAAAAGCCTGGGTCTCTCAGGAACAGTAGACAGCGGCATAGGGTGGAGAGGGACAGGGACAGCAGATCTCTTTCTGCCTAAGAAGTAGACATGTGGGAGAGATTGCTTAGTTAAAGAAGACACAGCAGAGGGTTCCGAGCAGGTTTGCATGATCCGGGTTATCTTCTGACAGGGTCTCTCTGGCTTCTTGGTGTGAGATTGAGAGTAAAGGCAGAGTTCAAGCCAAGGCTGCCCAGGAAGACAAAGTGGTAGCAGTAACCGCCGTGGGAGGAGCCCCAAGCTAGGTGTGTTCTGAAGGGGACAGTTGTAGTGACCAGACCAGGACTTGTTCAGAGAGAATGAGTTGGCTGGAGTCAAAATCAGGGAGAAGTTGGAGAATTGGTGGTATCTACAGGCTCAGACTGGATAAGTCAACCAAGGGAGTGGTGTAGACTGAGCAGAACCACAGCTAAAAAGCCGGTAGGTTAGGGAAGAGCCAGGAGGTAGGGGTGACCTAGAGACCAACATACAGCCTCTAAATGACTGTCCCCTGGAGGGGGGTCCCCCTGCAGGGCACCAGGACTTATCCTGCTTTCCACTCCCTGCTCCTCAGGGAGCGTCCTCAAGGGGGAGGGCTGCTGAATGCGGAAGGACAACCTCATTAGAACGAGGTCTCATTTCAGATGCCAGCAACACCCCCATAAATGGTTACCCTATTAACAGGCTGAGGAGGCTGGGCAGTCCACCGAGAGCTACAAATGCCTTGGTCTTAAAGAGAGAGTCTAGTAGAGAAACTTCCAGTAGGAAGAGCAGCCACATCTAAGCTGTGTTTCTGTGGGCCATCCCTTTGCCAGCCCAGGACTGCATAGCCCGCTCCTGCCCTCTGCTGGCCGGACGGAGTGCTTGCCGACCTCTCGCCCACGGGAACTCGGGAACTCACCCTGCGTCCTCCTTCCTCTCAGACTGCACACTCTGGAGATCGCCGCCTAACATCGAAGCTGTCACAGAGGGATGCACAGACCTCAGATCAGGGAGTCGCGCATCTCATTCTGGGTCAGCCAGGTGCCTCACCCCAGATTCTGCCATTTGTTGTGAAATGAAGAGTCTATGAGAAAAGACTTCACAATTCCTTGCATCTCAGAGTCTCTGTAGTTCTCTGAATCACTGATTGTGTCTGTGTGTGTGTGTGTGTTTGCGCACATGAGTGTGCATGTGTATATAGGGATGACTATGGAAAGTGCAAATGACAATCTTGGAAAGTTTTACCATGTAAGTCTGACTTTTTTCCAACACCCTTACTTACATTTAGGAGAAACATATGACTGAAGGAAAACTAACCTCCTCTTTATATACATGTACAGTGCTCTCTTCATACACACACATACACACATGTGTAGTAGTGTATATATAGACTCTTCACCCACTGACACGCATCCCTGTGCAGTGGTCTCGTCACCCACAGCACACATGAATGTGCAACAGCCTCATCACCTGAGACTTCTTTACAGTTTCAGTTCCCCGAGATTGACTCCGAAAAAGAGGGCAGACGCAGTGCAGGATGGGGCGAGAGAGAAAATACCCCATTAGACATTTTGGGTATAGTCTACTGTTTTAAGCCATCAGTTGTACTGATGGTTACTGTTAAGCTGTCTTAAGTACTGTGTTTAGGAAAAATAGCGCTGAATAAATGGGTCCAGTATTTTCCACAGTGGGGCATCCACTCGAGGTCTTAGGCTATGTCGACTGTGGATGAGGAATTCTGACTGCATTTGTTCTTTTAATATGAGCAAGAAAACAGCCAAGCATTATATCATGGACAACGATGCAAATCCTTCATCTTCTGTGCTGTCAACGAAGCCAGTGATGTGAACCCTGACTCTCAGTGACCTCAGCACAGAGCTCATTCATCTGTGTTTTGTGTCTAACTTCAACTTGAGCAGCTCTACAGGTAAATGTGCTTTTCCAGAGGAATAAAGAGCCTGGGGATAATAGAGGGATACGAAGGCCAGGGTCAAAGATCTGTTCGCTCCCATCTACTTAGAAGAGAGGTGAACGCAGGCAAACACTCCTGACTGTGTGCTGGGACTGCTCTTCATCTTCCACAGAATGAAGGGAAGAAAGTCTGTGAGCACGTGGGGCTCTTTGCTATGACCCCTTGAGGAAAGTGGGGTGCTGGAGGGGAACTCTTTCCCATTCAGGTGTGACCAGGAAGTCTGGAGCCAGAAGCTCCCTGTTAGCCAGCTGTTAGCAGATTTAGAAGACACTGAAGCTGCACCACACCCACGAATCAAGTCAACCCTCTAAAGCTAAAGTCTGGAACAATAGGACCTTATTACTGGCCAGAAGAATGGGACCAAGTCACAGCTCTGACCCTAGAAGGAGGATGTCAACAGCCTAGAAGGTCATTCATGGGTAACCATCTCAGCTTGGCTTCAGAAGCCCCAAATCTGCTACTGAAGGGGAACTTCTGATTCAAAAAGAGATTCCAAGCTTATCTCTTGTAAGATACAATCCAAACAGGCCTGTCAAAAATATGGACAAAAGCCCCTCTGAAAGTCATATAAAGACCACCTACCCTGTAGCTGGCAGGGATCTCTTGAGCCATCGTCCATTCTTATGTCTCAAGAATACAGTTCATCCTTTCTGAAGCTCAGCCTGTCTTACACTACACACTCTGTGTCTCTCTTCAACTGTCTTAACAGAGCTAACAGGGAGCTGGGAGACAGGACAGCCCAGACTGAGAGCCTGTTGGTACTGTGACAAACCCAGCTCATGTGGCCCAAGCAGGTCTTTGTCAAAAGGAAGGAGATGACGTGTAGCACCTGCACTACGGGACGGTATGCGAGCAGGTAACTAAGCTGGAGACCAGACCGACAGAGACATGGGGACATGGATCATCCTTGATACAAAATGCCAAGAATGCCCACTTCATTGTGCTGAGGGGCAGCTTAAATGGGCTCTGGCCACGCCCCAGCTCTCGGGGTCTTTCAGCTGCAGACTCATCAGAACCCAGTCCCCTGCCAGCTGCAGGCTGCTCAGAGCAGAGGAAAACAAGTTGTTTACAAGAAATTCAGGGTCTGGTGGTCCACAGTCCCCACAATGACACACTGTTATGACCTTAGCATGATACCTTCCAGTCCGTAAAAGGCTTATAACCTCGATAGAAGGATAATTCTCTTGAATATACATTATATTTGTTTGTTTGGGGTGCTTGTTGGCTTGTTTTTAATATTTTTATTTATCCTTTGATGATTCCATTCATGATCATATTCACCCTCCCTATCCCCCTCTCTTCCCCTCCTCTGTGTCTCCCTCATGATCTCCCTTTCTCCCCAAAATGCCAACTTTGATGTCTATTTTTGTTTTAACAACTCATAAGGGCTGCTTGCATGAGCAAGGCTGTGGGGTTATTTGCTGAAGCTGCAAAGGCTACACCACTGAAGAAAAATGATTCCCATACCCCAGCAGCCATTAGCTGCCAACAGCACCTCAGCTGGTGGGTGTCATGAGTCCCCCATTCCTGCTGGATAACTTCCCACGGCCGCCGTGAGTCCGTACAACGGCCCTGTCCAGAAGACAGAATTTCCCGGTACTCCTCACCACACTCTGGCTCTTAGTCTCCTCCCACCACCACCAACCCTTACACAAAGCTCCCTGAGTCTTGAGAGGGAGATGCTTCCTCTCAGCCCTTTGTCCAGCTGTGAATCTCCATGTTAACTGTTGCCCACTGCATAAAGAAGCCTTCCTGACTCGGGTTGAAAGCAGCCCTGATCTATGGACACACACACAGCATTCAGGAGTCAGCATGACAGCATGTCCTACTAGTGAAATGCCATTGTCCATTCTGCACCCCAAGCCCCCGCCACCCTGGAGCCGGTGGAGTAGGCTCCAGATCCAATGAAAAAGCAGTAGCTGCCCTCAGGCAGCCATGACGCTATTGCACCTGTAGAGATGTCTTTCCTGACAGGTTGGTGCCGTAGCTCCCAGGGTTCACATCTAAGCCCATCAGTGACTTGCCTTCCCGTAGTGGCCTGCATATCACCCTCTGGCACTGTGAAAGCTAGCCAGCAGGGAAGACGCTTCCAGTTCAGTTCTACGCAGATTTTTCTGTGTCCCGTCTCCAGAACCTGTCTCACCAAATGGCTTTTGAATTCATCTCAGTCCCCTGCATTCGTTGGGATTAACCTGTACCATGTTACTGTAAAATTCCTCGTGTGGCTTTGCAAGTGCACCGTTGCCATTCCCACTGCGGCCACCGAGTCAGGGAAAGCTGTGTGCCGGCTGGTCCTGGTGGACGGTGTCCCCAGGTCAGCAGCTAACGTGCAGGCATACTGGTGTACCCACAACTTAGGAAACAGCAAGTTCTGGCCATCAAAGTGGCATTGAGAAACCGTGACCAGTGTCCTCAACAGTTCTTTTTATCTCGGTGGAGAAGACCTTTCCTGGAACTGTTACCTGACGGCATCCTAATAAGGGCATCACGACGTTAGTCAGCAACACTTCAGTGGCCTCCATGTCTAGGCTAATGAAATAATAGAACAAGACTGTATTTGACAGTGTTTAACACTAAAGACAAAAATCACCCTTACAACTAAGGGTATGTTCCTTAACACGTGTTTTTATTAAATTCCCGTTTCAAATAAACGGGTCTTTAGCAAACATATTTTCTGTCAACTGGGTCATTTGCATTTAATTTCTGTTTATAGCAGATGTCCCTCTGCCTGGAGGTATTTGTTGAGCACAACTCTTTGAACACAATTTAAAGTATGGCAAAGGATCAGGGTGACACTCTAAGTCAGGACATTGCTGTGGCCATAAACGCAGCTCCAGCGTGCAGGCGAGCGCACCGCAGACTGCTGCAGGTTAAGAAGTGGCTTACAAAGCGCAGCTTGCACTAGTTCAGAACTACATTGGTGGCCTAATTTGGTCGCATTTAACTATTTTAAGGCAAATCAAGAATCCACATTTTCAAAGGGAGTATTTTAGACTGATACAAATATTGTTTTGAAAAGGAATTTTAAGCTGTGGCTACACTATGCAGTCTTTGCCTGTTATTTGGTATAGACAGGTTTGGTGGCTCACTTCTGAAATCCCAGCAACTGGGAAGCTAAGGCAGGAGGATTGCTGTGAGTTCAATGCCAGCATAGATTACAAACTGAGATTCTGTCTCAAAACAAGTGAGATAAACACCTGTTGTGTTTCTTTCAGTCTGCTGATGTCATAAGTGTCCTCACCCCGTCTTTATATCCTTGCCATGTGTGAAAAGGCTTCCCACATGGCTGAGTCACTGAAGGAATCAAGTCATTCCACAGAACAAGGAGTCAAAGCAGGGTGCGGGTCGGTCTGTACTCAGCTCACCTAGGTCTATATTTATGTCCATATCAATAGTGATGATGACTTAGAGAAAGAGGAGCCGGAAAAACTGCTCAGTGGCTGAGAGCATTGTTCTCTCACAGAGGACCCGGGTTTGGTCCCCAGCACCCGCCTCTGACACGCCAGCCCAAGAGCTTCCAGACATCCTTCTGACCTCAAGGGACATCAGCCACACAACATATGTATGTCAAACACATATGCAGGCAAACATTCAAATACAAAAACATAAATACATCTATTTTTAAAATTTAGGAAGAGTAGGAAAAGCAGTCCAGTAAGCTGGAGGAGCGACTGCCTGGTCTACAGTGTAAGTTTGGTCCTGGAGACCCATGTGGAGGAGGGAAAGAACCAGCTCCCACAGCTGACACACACACACACACACCATACACAAAACACATACACATACAAACACCACACACACACACCACATACACACATACACACACATCACACACCACACACACACACACCACACACACCACACACACCACACACACCACACACAC
>PVIU01027968.1:0-19668 GCA_004026605.1 Ondatra zibethicus | reverse complement strand
GTTAGCAGCTCAGTTAGTAGAATGATTGATTGCCTGGCATAAGCAAATTCATGAGTTCAATACCCAGCAATACGTAAACTGGATGTGATAGAGAAAATCTATAATCTCAACAGTTGGGAGAGGGAAGCAGGAAGGTCAGGAGTTTAAAATCATCCACAGTCATTTACTAAATTCCAGGTCAGCATGGATTGTTCGATGCCCTGAAAAATAGATAGATAGATAGATAGATAGATAGATAGATAGATAGATAGATAGATAGATAGATAGATAGATAGGCAGGCAGACAGACAGATAGATGAAAAGAAACAAAGGGGAAGGGAAGGAAAGAGAAGGAGGAATGAGAAGGGCAAGGGAAGGGATGGAAGGGGAAGGAGAAGGGGAAGGGAGGAGAGAGAAAGGGAAGAGAAGGAAGGAATGAAGGAAGGAAGTAGATAAGGAAAAAAGAACAGGGGAGACTGTGAGGAAAAAGAAGGGAGAGGAAGAGAGGAAGAAAGGGAAACAGGAGATAAATTTAATTTACACTACCAAAAATAGGAATAAATTTAACAATAAGTATGTAACAATTATATAAGAAAAAACTAGAAAACACTTTTGCAATATATAAAAATACACCACTTGTTCTAATTTAGAAATATTCGGAATCATAATGGAAAACCTGAAGTGTGTATATGAATTTAATGACACACAGTTTAAAAATACTAGGTTTTGATTTTAGATACCTAGAAAGGTTTACTGAAATTTTACATGCAAAAGTAGGCATCTAAGACTGCAAAAGAAATCTCTAAAACCAAGCTTATGAGATTTAAAATGGTAGAAATCATCTATAATTAAAACGGCATAGTACTCTCGTGGATAGGCTGATAGACCAGCAACAACACCCTGACCTTTTACCACACCATGTGAGGAATAGTAGAGAGCCACTGGGGGAAGATAAAAATTGATGATTACTTCATCCCAAATGCCAGAACAGACTTACAACACATCAGAGACCTGACTGAAAACTTCTCACTCTTGAAAAAAAAAAAATACAGCAAATCACTTTGACCTTAACTTAAGGGTATGGGAACACAGTTGTTATTTTAAATCAATCAATGCTAGCATTTATAACAGTGTTTTTTCACAGGGCAACAAGTAAAGAACATTTAGAAAACATATCAAATTGGGAAAGGATATTTTTCAGTGTGTCACATGGAGGGGACTTGTCACTGTAACCCTTACAGGACTCTGAGAAGAATGGCCAAATGAGGTGGGAAAAAGACATACTCCATAAATTACCAAAACACAGAAGCATATCTTAGAGTGATGAACATACTCATCTTTTACCATGTCAGCGATTCAAAAGCTTGGCTGCACGTTTTGTTAGTAGGCTTGTAAGGACAAGCATGCCCCTCCCTTGCTGGGAAAGGGCAGAATGTGCAGTACTGATGGAGGTGCGCTCGGTGACAACTAACACACTACACATGTAGTTATCTTCTGACTCTGTGTAGTGTCATAATAGAAACATACAGACACATTCTCACACTTTACTAATAAAAACCTAAATGTAGGAGGCTGGTTGGAAAAGGAAATGTCTAAAGTATTGTTTAGCTGAGTTAAATAGTTAAAGCATGGTGATTAACATTCATAAGAACATTGTGTGTGCTTATAATAGCTAAGTATTAATGTGGGATGCCCTTCTGTATGCTGCAAATATATCTTATTGCCGTTGATTAATAAAGAATCTGATTTGGCTACTAGCCAGGCAGAATAATTGCTAGGCAAGAAATCCAAGCAGAGATAGAGGGAAAAAGAAGCCTGAGACAAGAGAGACATCAGCAGCTGCCGGAGGAGTAAAATGGTAAGCCACGGGGTACGTGGTGATACACTGATTGTTAGAAATGGGTTAATTTAAGTTGCAAGAGCTAGTTAGTATTAAGCTTGAGCTAATAGGCCAAACAGTTTGTAATTAATATTAAGGCTCAGAGTGTTTATTCCGGAACTGGCAGGTAGGAGAGAACCCTCCAGTTACAAAGTACAGACTGTTTCTGTTCACAAAATAATGGTAAATACATTAAATGATGCTAGTTAGTTTTTATTAGCTAGTCCACAATGCATGCATAGATCAAACATCATACCAACCATCCACTATAAGCATACATTTACCAATTTAAAAAGTATATAAAACAGAATGGAAGATGCATAGATACATGTCATATCTCTAAGAATGGATATGAAGTATTTTCTAGGATATATTTTAAAGAAAATAGTGAAAACTAAATATATCTCATTTGTATTAAGAAAGACACAGAAATATATCTAATATACATATCACATATAGATTGCATATCATAAATAAATATATGTACCATCTAAATATATAAAGTTGGTTACTGTCAGTGTGATAAACACCATGACCAAAAGCAGTTTTTGGGAGGAATGGATTTATTTCAGTTTACAGGCTACAGTCCAATAAAGGGAACTTAAGGCAGGAACTCAAACAGAAACTTTGTACAAAGCTTTTATTCTTTTAGGTCACCAACCAGCTCCCAAATCATGACACAGAAACTTACTATTAGTATCAGATGCCCAGCCTTAGCTCAGCACTTTTCTGGCTCTTTTAACTTAAATTTTTCTTTATCTACCTTTTGTCTCTAAACTTATCTTTGTTACTTCTGATATCTTACTGTCATTGCTTCTCCACATCTGGCTGGCTGCTGACTGCCTGGCTTCTTGCCCCAAGCATATCCCTCGATGTCTCTTTCTTCTCTTACTCCTCTTTTCTTCCAAGCCTATTTATTCTCTCTGCCTGCTAGCCCTGCCTATCCTTTCTCCTGCCTAGATTTTGGCCATTCAGCCCTTCATTAGACCAATCAAGTGTCTTAGGCAGGCAAGGTGAAACAAATGCACATCTTTTCATAATTAAACAAATGTAACATAAACAAAAGTAACAAGCTTTACACAATTAAACAAGTGTAATTCATATTTTCCTGGTTAAAATAATATTCTACAACAGAACTTGAAGCAAAAACATGGAGGAGCATGACTCACTGATTTTCTCACTGACTTACACTCAGCTAGTCTTGTAATACAGCCTAGGATCACCTGCCTAGGGATGGCAGGGTCCACAGTGTTCTGGGTCTTCCTAAATCACTAAATCAAGGCAATCCAGTCGCTCACAGGCATGCTTAAAGGCCAGTTTTATGCAGAGGATTTCTCAGTTGAGGCCTCTCTTCTCAGATGAGTCTAAGATGAATCAAGATGTCAATTAAGGCTAACCATAACAAGTATATATTAGTACACGTATATATCCTAATTTTAACAATGCAATGAAGGCTAGCACTTACTTAGTCACTTGTTTATCAGGAAAGATAAAGTAGTGGTAAGAATACATAATAAAGCATAAGGAAAGAAGTATCAATTCTATGACTATGATTTCATTCTTATCTTTAAGTTATAGATTTTTAAAATACAAATTAAAACCAATAAGAATAAAGAAAATATTGACTACAACATATGAACTTAATCACATATTAAATTGATAACATAGTCATAAGAATAATTACTAAAATAAGTTTTGTACTGACTGCTATATATGGCCATTAGAAATCTTGAAGCATAATTGGTCAATGCTATGGTTTGAGTGTTTGTAATCTGTTTTCAAATACATATGTTGAAATACTAACACCTCAAAGGGGAAGCATTAGGAGGAAAAATCTGGTTTGGTCTTGATGATAGGATGCTCAAAATTACTATGTAGAAATATCACACTGTACTCTATCAATTTATAAATTATCATATTATAAATATATAAAGAAATATATATAAATATATTAAATCTATAAATAAAGAAATTTCTTCAAGCGGCATGATCTATTTGTGTTTTATCCTTTTAGATTTATATTTATTTATGTTTCTCTGTGTGTATATATGTGTGTGTGTGTTTGTGTAGTGTGTGTGGTGTTTATAAATATATGCAGGTGTCCCCTACCCCTAAGCCAGAAGATTCCTTGGAACTGAAATTATATACAATTGTGGGCCACCTGGGCCAGTGCTAAGAGCCAAACTCTGGTTCTCTGCAAGAGCAGCAAGTGCTCTTAAGCACTGAGCTGTCTCTCCAGCCCCTATTTGTGCTTTAAATGGCCTGCTAAATTGGGGTCTCGAAGACAAATGGCCTTTTTGAAGTATCTTTATTTCCCTTCAGTGGTCTTCCCTTCAGTGCCTCAACAGAGGCAAGGGGACTGATAGGATTCACTATGAATCATGCTAAATGGCCGTGTTAATCATTAACAGGCTTTCGAAAGACTTTCATCAAGTTGAACCATGCTCCACTGATGCTTCACAACCCTGAACTCAAACTGCAAGTACATCCTATATTAGCTTTCTCTGTGCAGAGAAGTGTTTCCAGAACCCTCTTCAAACATGCTAATGCTGGCAAATGTCAAGAGCCCCACCAACTACCTGGTTAGAACTGATCTCCTGAGTAGGACGGCTGGCTTGCAAACTGGAATCAGGTTTACTAAATCTCCGTCTGCCTCGGAGGATGTGATTGATCCTTAGAGTGGCATCTCAGGAAGAAGGAGACTGGCATAAAGCTGCTAATGGTAATGATGAGCAGTTGGACATGTTGGGCCTGAGTGATAACAACTAAGGACTCTCCTACACTCTGTTTTTCAATAACTTCTAGGAAGTCAGCGAACTCTTCACACCTATGGAAGTCTTTCATCTAAAATGTACATGAGGAGACAGAGTTTATTTCCATCAGTCAAGGAGTCAGTGAACTCAATGTGTAATTAAATAAGAGGAATGCTTTGGAGCTAATGTTTAGACAAAAGCAGGATAATAGTTCAGGGTTTCCCTCATTTAGAAACATTCTGGACGATTCCTGAAGGTCAGCTAGCAATGACAGAACAAGCACTTCAGTTTCCCTAGAATATATAGTTTTATCATGTATTAGTAGTACTGTTTGCCTGTCCAGTTTCTGTCTTCATCCATTCAATCAGCGTCTCTTAATTTTTTTCACGTCATCTCAAAGTTTGCCATTTTACTGTCTGCCTTCTAGTTTTATTTTTTAACACAAGTGCATTTTTACATGGTCTGCTCTTTTAAATAGATGATACATCAAACAAATATCCAAAGACTTATTGAAAAATCAAGATGTTAATATAATTATTTATATAAATTCCCTGAATTAGAAGTTATCAGTATTTTTAATTATTTCCATCATTAAATAAAACTTCAATTTCTTTTTCTTAGAAGAACATATACAGGGAAATGTAAAGCATCTTAAGCCTTTTCTTCTGTAGCCAGAGAAAACAAAACAACAAAAAAACTAATAAAATCAATCATTTGGATTCCAAGTTAAAATAGTAGATTGATAATACATACCTAAATTCATGGCTCAGTGACAGGAGAACAGATGGAATCTTTTAATTAAATATAGTTAAATACAATCTATCTATGTATCTATCTATTATCTATCTATAATCCATCTTTCATATTCTCTCTCCTCCTCTTCCTCTTCCTCCTCCTCACACTAACATGGAAGTAAGAGAATGGCCACTCATTATACATATTTATACAGACAAGCTCCAAAGTCTATAGTGGAGAAAAACTAAAAATAACTATCTACTCTGAAGAATCCTCAGAAAGCTATATTCTGATATTTCTGGAAATTAAAATGAAAGAGACCCCTGATTGGGTCCCTCTTCTCTTCAGTTTACAACATGCTTCTCTGGAATATTTCATCAAGTCAAAAAAATAAAAAGACACTGTGATCTGTGACTTGCTGCTAACGGTCTCTGGGGACACCATGGCCAGCAGTGTGATAGGCCGTGGAAGGCAAGAAGGCAGTTTGGTTCAACACAACTCAGTAGTTGATGTTAGTTCAAACTTCAGGAATCTGACCTCAATAGTTTACTTTAGGCATAATTTAGCACAGCACGATTTGGTGGAATTTTTTCTGGTGATAATTAACTTAATCCCATGTGCACAGCAAAATTTCTTGGCAGGACTATATCAAAACTCTTCGTAAAGTAAATGTTAGGTCTTCCATTAAAAAAAAAAGTTCTATAAATTAATTGAGAAAAACAAGTTCAAGAAAAAGGTCTTGTGGAGGATCCAGTATGGTCTCAGCCACACAGACAGTGCAACATTCACCAGGCTATGAATTAAATCTACTCCCAGCCTTCTGGGTGGGAAATGGGTGATAGACCTCTCTCCTCGAAGAGACAACCCTGTGTATTTAACATGCCTGGTTCCCCTAGTGAGCACAAGAACCTCCATGCCTAGCAGAGTCTAGATCACTCTACTGAGAAATAACCTATAGATTTTTCAAAGATCATAGAACCTTCAAGAAACATTTCTCAAAGAATAAACATTTTCTCAAAGAATAAAGAAGATAGAGCAATAACACTAAAACTCAGAAGGGAATTTATTTTCTAATCCCATTCCTATAAAATCCCAATAGAAGAGTCCAACTTTCAAATGCAGAAAATAATGATAATATATATGTATACTTTCTTTGTGCTCTTATAGTTCTTTCCTCTGTATTGAAACATTCACTCCTTGAAAGACAGCAAAAAACCATATTACAGGACTTATCAGGATCAGGAACACTTAAAATATCAGGAAACTCACAAGACTCAAAAAGCCTCTTTCTGAGGTTGCTTAAACAATAAGTAGATGCTGGAGTTGGGTAGGGCAGAAAAGACCCTTTTTGGAGAATTACACCCTGTAAGCTGTGCAAGATCCATCTGTCATCATCCGTGCTGGAGTAATGATTCTGTGATGCAGCTGCCTTTGACTCATCCATGATCCTCTAAGTAACCTCAATAAACCTATTACTTCACCAAGTTGGACTTAGATGGAATTGTTTATTTGATCTTTTTTTTCTTTTGCTCTCTTTATCTGAGGTAAGCAGGAATAGATTTCCCAAGAAAAGTTACAGAGCAGCGCCTCTGCCAAACTGAAAATGCAGATCAGTAAACTTTACTTTGGCGATAGGTACTAACTTAAGAATTCCAGGTTATCTCTTGAGGTCCAGGAACAGAAGCTGTTGGTTAAAGTACAAGACAGCGCTGTAACAAATAGCTCCTTTAAATCCAATGGTTTGAAGCAGAAGTCATTCTCTTTTCTCTAGTATTCCAAGGTTGATAACATAGTTGTTCTTTGTGAAAATCATTTGAAGATCCTAGTTCCTTCAGTCACATTGTCCATTCAGATCTATACTCTTCTATATACTTAAGCCTGAAGGACACATCTATCATGTAAGTTCCAGGAAAAATGATGAATATAAATTCATAGTAAACAATTAAAGGGGAACTTTAAATACATATTGCTTCCACTCATACCATAAATGATAATGTATCATGTAGTCATAGCTACAAGAGGAGAAGTTATGAAATATAGCTCTTATGATACAACCAAGTACCTAGCTTAAGTTACCTTTGGGGTGATAAAGTAAATTACGCAAAGTTTCTGTTATTAGTGAGGAATCAGTCCAAATTAAATCATCTTTAAAAACTTGTGAATGCAGCTGGCGAAAACAGATTCAGAAGATACAAGAGTGGATGCAATGGAGGAATATGATACACTGTGCAAAGACCAAACCTAAAATAATAGGTATAAAGTAAGAAGAAATCTAGGTGAAAGACAAAGAAAAGATTTTGAACAAGGAGATGTCTATTGATGGTACAGGAAGCACACAGAACACAAAAGAAAAATTACATCTAAAAACACCTTTTAAAATGGTAGGAGTGAAAACCTCTATTGAAATTATATGGTACAGACATATAGAAATCAGTTCAGAGGGGTTCCTCAAAAAGTTAAAAATAGTATCACAAGATCCAACTGTACCACTATTGAACATACGGCGAAAGAACTTAACATCTTACTATAGAGTTACTTGATCATCCATATTTACTTCTGCTTTGTTCAAAATATCCAGAATTAGAAACAGCCTAGATGTCCCTCAATTGATGAATGGATACTTAAAATGTAGTACATTTACACAATATATTCAACTGTTAAGAAAAATGAAATTATGAATTTTGTAGGTAAATGAGTAGAGCAAGAAACAATCATTCTAAAGGTGGTACCGAGACCCAGAAACAAAAACATTGCATAGTTTCTCTTATATGTGGATATTTTCCTTTAAGTTTTAGATATGCGTGTTTCACTTAGAATAACCACTAAGGTTAGGTAGCTCATAAGGGACCTGGGCAGAGAAATTTTTAGGGATGGATAAATAGAATATAGTGTTTTAGAGAGATAAAGGAGAAACTAGTATAGAGGAATTAAGAAGGAGAGAGGCCTTTTGCAAAGGTCTGTGGAAATCTGCTATTTACTAAACAGATTAAAAATATATAAATGAAGTTACCATATAATGGGGGAACGAATACCACAACTGGACATTATAAAACTCCCACTACCAGAAATTCTTTACATCTTGTTGAGTCATTGGCTATTGGGGTCTCCAACATGACAAGCTATTGAAAATGCTATTGGTTATCCTCCACAACCTGAAGTAAGGTCCTGTTGCTGAAGACACCACTTACTTATGTCATCAAACATGTAGAAATCAAGCTGACTAGCACTCAGAAGTTTAGAATATGGTTTGGTAGTTTGTTTTGTTTTTTTGGTTTTTAATTTCTTGGGGATTTTTTGACTTCTTTTGATTTGTTTTTGCTTTGTTTTATGGGAAAAAAAAAAGAACATGAAGTTGGGCAGGTATAGAGGTGAGGAGAATTTTAGAAGTCTTGGGAAAGGGGAAAATAGGATCAAAACACACTGTATAAAAATTTAAAGAGTAATAAAAATTAATTTTTTAAAATTGTATAAATGAGAATCATTCATATCCTAGATAATCTTTCTTCCAAGGTGAATGGAAAGACAGACTGAGTAATCAACAGAAATGCAACCCCAGTAGGCAAATCTGCAATAATTATACCATGTGGCATGCACTGAGTGAGGAAATGAAAAGAAGTGTGCTCCAAGCTTTGAATAGTGACATAGGAACCCAGCCCAGGCATCTTTCTCTTACTAATTATTTTGCTTAGCAAGAGCATTTAGACTCTCATAAGTTCAATGTACAAGAAAATATAAATACTCTCAAATGAAAGAATTGTCCTAACTCCTCACACATGCAGTGCCGCTTTCCCACCACAGCCAAGGTTCAGGTCCTGAGATGGGGAAGGAGCATCAACAAGAAGAAAAGAAGTGTCTGGTAGCCAGATGAGTTTCACACAAGTGGCCAGCCCCAAATAGCTTCAGCCATCTTTATTTATACTTCAAAAACAAGCATGTTTGTCCCACCCTCCAGGGCTAACTTCTACCAAATCACCTTTTAAGCCAAGAACAATGCTCAACATTTTGTTAGCTTGGCTAAATATCAAACAGGTACACCCTGTCCTTACAAAGCTAGAAGGTGATTAAATATTGACACACATTCTCAAGAACAATAATATCATTCAAAACTCAACAAAACATGTTTACATAAACAAAACTTGCCATAAACTGTTTGCATACAGTTAGTATGTATTCCTCTAACTGTTTCCTTATTCTACAAAAGGGCCCTGAGTGCCTAAGCTTCTCTATAAGACACCTGAGAAGCATCAGTTCCCAAATAATTTTAGGGAAAACTATTGAAGAAAGACATGGGGTTTCTGAGAATGATTACAGCAGTCCCATGTGGGACTGACAAACTGAAGCTAGAAATCACCAAGAGAATCATCAATATTATGAGAGAGAAGTCAGTGTGCAGGCTGCGAGACCTCAGTAGTATTCTGTGCTATCCGAGCACCACTGGTTCTTGCCAAGTAAGAGAGCATCTCCACAGGTCTTGCCTTGTGAAGAGCCATTGAACAAACATTCATATGCTGATCCTGAACTAGTCCACACAGCTCCCAATAATTCACACTTGCATACAGTATCTCTGTAAAATAAGAAGCTGATAACTGGTTGCTTATAAAAAGAATATTAGTTATATTTCTACTTTTTGTGTTCCTCTTGAATTGTATGCACTATACATTTATATCCCATTTTTAAAAAAGAAAAATGTGTATTCCTTCATACATCTGCATATGTTCATATGCAATACCCTCTGGATCCGAAATCCAGTCCTAGAGATTTATCACAGAAAGATAGACATATAAATAGATGATAGAAACACACCTACATAGATACATACGTAGTTGATAGACAGACAAATAGATGCTAGCGACGTTGATAGATTGATAAAAATATGATTATAATACATTAGTTTCAAAATGAAACACTCAAAAGCAAACACAGAATACTGGCTGAATTAATCATGCATATATATATAGTATTCAATAAAAATACAAACATAAAATAATGACAATTTTAAAATTATGCAAAGCCCATTAAAATGTTGTAAAGACAACTATATAATGAAGAAATAAGTGTAATTTTGGCTCTTACAACAATTTGGTTTAAAAAATGATCAATCAAAGTATTATGTTGAAGATGGAGAAAACCAACAATAAGATGGAAAACTCAATGGCACACATAGCATTCAACTTGATTGATACGAATGCATAATTGTCATTCTCTTTGACTCAAAATATGATCAAGCCACATGTATATTTAAAACAGGTAGGATAATATTGCTGACTCAGAAAAGTATTATTTTAAGTCAAAATAAACACCATATTTGCTGTCTAGGACTGTTATTAGTGTTTAGTTCCCTCATTCAGTGTCTTGTACCCAATATTGTAACAGAACGAAGGTACAAATTGGCCCAGGACTAGAATGAGAAGGTAAAACACAGTCAGTGCATGCAATGGGCTCAAATTCATAGAAATTCAGTGTAGATAAAAGAAAGAAAAGATTTAAACAAAAGAGACCAAGTGTCAGAAAGGATAGAGGGCAATCAACCGAGTTCTGTAATACACGGAGCCTCAGGGTCATGGTCTTTCCAACAGGCTCTGTGTACAAGCAGGCTGGCTCTTTTCAGAAAGTTTCTACCAAGATACTGTTTGGTCCTTATACATTTTGGATAAAGATCCTTAATCTCTATGTTCTCTTGTCTAAGATCTATAGAATAATGTATAATGGAAATGGCACATTAAAGGATTCTTACAAGCAACAGAGGGTATCATTTCCTCAAATGACTATACCACAAGTGCACTAGAAGGACTCTGTCCTGTTAGTTGATGCCTGACAACCACTGTGAAACCCAGTACCTAGTTTGTAGCACAATTAATAAAAACTCAGAGTCAGATATTGGAGTTCAACCTCAAGGTCAGAAAAGTAAAACAGCCAACCACTGGCTCTGACCTCTACTTCAGCCAGAAATGATGATACTACCTCCAGGAATCTCAGAATGAGACTGAAATTGAGAGCTATACCCTCCCATTTTATAATCCTCTCTAGTTCTATGATTAAGAGCATGCACCACTACCACCTGGTTTCTATAGCAAGCTAGTGTGGCTACTGGGATTAAAGGTGTGTGTCATTGTGCCTTTGTGGCTACTGGGAATAAAGGCGTGTGTCACCACTGCCTGGTCTGTAAGGCTGGCCAGTGTGGTTGTTTTACTTTTCAGATCTTCAGGCAAGCTTTATTTATTAAAATACAAATGAAATGCCACTACATCAGTTAATCATTAGCATTTTTAAAACTGTTTCATGGTGTCCTGAAATCACTCCTAACCTCTCTCCTGGGTTGAAAGTCCCCTGCAACTTATTCTTATAATAAGTTCATTGCTTGTAATTTGATTCTCCTGTCTCAAGCCATTAACTTCACAAGACTAACTCAAAGATATTCTGGAATGCTCTTGCAGAAATTGCCATGTAATTAACAGTAAAGAATAGTTATTTAAAACTGCGGTAGGTTCAAATATAAAATTACTATGCAATTTATAAAAAGTGGCAATCCATTGGCTCATACTTTGCCTACATAACAACAATACATGGGGTGGGCCTTCAGAATCCATACCTGTTTGTTAAATTATATCATCTCCCCTTTTTCCTAACAATATAAAGATTACCTGAATAAAACAGCATTAATAAGTGCCTGTGGTGGGATACCAATCAAATGTAAATCCAAAATCCACATCTCTGTATTTTCATTAAGATTTGCTTACAGATCCCTAACTTGTCAAGAGACACTACCTTTGTTGGACAAATATACAGCACCTTAAGGTGTATGGCAAAATGAATTGTGACAATGGAAAAGAAGGAAAATGTTAAAATAGTAGAAACTTACTTCAGTAAAATGCAAGTATTTTATAGTTCCATAAATTTGGGAGCAAACCGCAGAAATCTATCATAGTAGCAGAGATGGTTAATTGCTTCTCAATTCCCATTCTGCCCATTTTTATCTGGGCAGTTTGCCACCCAGCAAAAATCTGTATTCCCCAGTCTATCCTGCTGTATGGCAATTCCTTTTTTCCATTCCCTATAAAAAGCAATGGAGGATGAATAAACATACATATGAAAGGGCTGTTTGTAAACTTACTTCTTTATTATACTTGCCTGGAGAGTAGTAAATCTTTTCAGGTAACAGCCTCTAAAACATAACCTTAAGACCAAAAAGGAGGAGGAGGGCTGCTGCAGAAATAAGTAAGTTTGTTTTATCTGAACATGTATTTATGTTAATTAACCCAAACTAAAAAGGAGGGAGGGAGAGAGGGTAGGAAGAAGGGATGGAAGGTAGGTGAAAGGGACTGAGGGAGAGTCTGGAACTAGATATGTAACTTTAAGGAAGGACTGCTACTGTAGGCTCACCCACGCTCTTCTGAGCCTAAAGAGAAAAGAAGGAGAAGAAGGAGGGAAGTGGAGGAGGGAGTGGGGGAGCAGGAGGAGGAGCAGGAGGAGAAGGAGGGAAGTGGAGGAGGGAGTGCGGATGCAGGAGGAGGAGCAGGAGGAGAAGGAGGATGAGAAGAAGAAATACAGATGGCTGTCAGATGGAGAAAGGATGAAAATACAGGTTCAAAAAGTATTTCTCTTGCCAGATCTAATATCAGATCTAGGTGTCCAGATGCCTCTGTTCATCTTGATTCCCCAAATCTTAGTTCATTATTCATCATGACTCTGTCCTGTAATTTCCTTGGACTCTCATATTTCCTCTTTCAGAACCCTAACCATTCTAAGAGATTCTAATTGGTAATAAAACTACAGAAGGGGATAAAGTTGGAGTTTAATATCTTGTGAGTGCTCTAAATGCTATCTTCTGGACTTGACATGGCTATAGCCCTTGAAAACTCAGAGCACCTGTAGTTACCTACACAAAACCAAAGCAGCCAGAATTCTGGCACCAAAGGGGTAGATGATGTTCGGGCCATATTCCCTGCTAAAGAGATATTAGCTGATGAAGGGAATATCATTCTTTACTGAGGATATGAAAAATGCTTCATTGGATGGCCCCCATACCTGCGCACATATATATTGGCAGTAAAACTGGATTTAGTAATTGGTTTGGGAGAATGGTCTGTATTCTGTCAATTATATTTTAAATTAATGCTGATTGGCCAGTATCCAGGCAGGAAGTATAGGTGGGACAACCAGACAGGAAGTAGAGGTGGGTCAATAAGAACAGAAGAATTCTGGGAAGGGGGAAGCCCATTCCTCTACAGTCCTGACCTGACCACAGAAGAAGCAAGATGTGACTGCCCTGCTGAATAAGGTACTGAGCCACATGGCTAGCATAGACAAGAATAATGGGCTAAAAATGGGCTATATAGGTTTAAAAAGTTAATAAGAAGCCTGAGCTAATGGGCCAATCAGTTTATAACTAATGTAGACCTCTGTGTGATTTTGGGGGGACTTAACGATTGTGGGAACTGGGCAGAACAGAAAACTCAGTCAACAAATGATGCCCAATGTGTGGACAACTGCATCTACAGAAAACCTGAAAGAGCTTGGGAAGTAATTCTAGACAAAAAATAACAGTGTTAAGCATGGCTTATTGATAGAACCATTTTCTCAGTAGGGTTCTGCTCGCTAGAGGCAAATGTGTCTCATTTAAGAGAGGCTTCCTGACTCAGCTTTAGCTGTAAAACCTTGCAGCTCTTTTAAGAGGTCCTGCCATGAAACACTTAAATGGTGTTGATGAAAAGTAGACTACATGCTTTTTGGTTTTTAGCTGTAGCAGGAAAAAGCCATGCTGTTTAAAAATTCTGGCTTTCTGGGCCATCCTGCAAGCACAAACTCTGACTCTTTCAGGCAGCAAGTCTAGCTACAGAGCATTTGAGGGTAGTTTATGAGCATACTGCTGCAGCTTGTTTGCAAAGACCTTGAAACATCATAGAGTTGTGGCAATAAACATGGCTACAGCCGGTACCTCAGTCCATGAGGCTGGAATCCCTGAAAGTTAAGGAATGGGCTGGACTCATTTAATCCTCTCCATATTGCTTAGCAAATTAAAGACTCATCTGGCCAGAAAAAGAGAGAGAGATACAGTAAAGAGAGATTCAAAGATGAAGGAAACATCTAAATGGTTTACAGTGTGTCAAAAATATATGCAAGCTTGGGAGAGGAAAAAAGGTTAAAGTCCTTAAAATTAAAAAGAAAGAAAGAGAGTAGTTGGGTGTGGTAGTACACACCTTTAATCCCAACACTTGGGAGACAGAGGCAGGCAGACCTCTGTGAATTCAAGGTGTGGTGGCACACACCTTAATCCTAGCATTTGGGAGGCAGAGGCAAGCAGATCTCTATGTGTTCAAAGACAGCCTGGTCTACAGAGGGAGTTCCAGGACAGCCAAAGATACACAGAGAACATGTCTCAAAAAGCCAAAAATTAAAGGTAAAAACAAAAGAAATAGAGGTTAAAATAAAGCCACATAAAGATAAAAATACACAGAGAGTCTGGATACTGTATGTTATTATGTTCTCTTTGAATTACTTGACAGCTGAGGAAAGAGCAACAGCTGCTAAAAGATATTTGCTTATAAATGCTGCTGAATTAACCCAAGATAGGTATTTTGAAAATGCCTTGACTTCAAAATTGAAGTCAAAAGATATGTTACTTTGGAGAAGAGAATTTGCTTTTGTTTCCACAGGAAATGAGAGGCTGTGGATTCATTCTGAGTTAAGAGAAATCAGGTTTTATCAAGGAAGACCACCCAAGAAATCTCTGGTAGGAACAGATGGCCCAGATGTCAGAGTTCTACATCCAGAATGGATTCAAGATGCTGCCTGAGATGATCAAGCCTCACAGGATACTCCAGTCAGGACTTCATCATAATTCTAAATTTTCTTTAGGTCCCCATAAGATTAACAGCACCCCCAACCAGCAGGAAGTAGCCTGGAGAACTATGCCCACATTTCCAAAAAATGGACTATGGATATTTTCCTTTGTTTAAAAAAAAAATGAAGGGGAAGTGGTATGGGAGAATGGTCTGTATTCTGTCAATTATATTTTAAATAAACACTGATTGGCCAGTAGCCAGGTAGGAAGTATAGGTGGGACAGCCAGACAGGAAGTAGTGGCAGGTCAATGAGAACAGGAGAATTCTGGGAAGGAGGAAGCCCATTCCTCTGCAGTCCTAACCCCTGACCATAGAAGAAGCAAGATGTGACTGCCCTGCTGAATAAGGTACTGAGCCACATGGCTAGCATAGACAAGAATAATGGGCTAATAATGGGCTATATAAGTTGTAAGAGTTAATAAGAAGCCTGAGCTAATGGGCCAATCAGTTTATAACTAATGTAGACCTCTGTGTGATTTTTGGGGGGACTTAATAATTGCAGGAACTGGGCAGGACAGAAAACTCAGTCAACAAGTAATTATTAAACCAAACAAAAAAAACCATAAAGTTGGGAGGGATACATGATGATGAAATATGGGGAGAGAAGAAGAGAGGAGTGTATATTGTCAGGTAACCCCATTTCCCCAAATTCTGGTGATTATACAAAAGCCATCAGGAACTCGTAAAGCTGGATCCCCTCTACCAAAAGGAGCCATTTCCCTTACCACTGGCAGAAGGGGCAAATGGCTGTCTGTCAATGCTTCTTAGTATCCAAAGCACATGCTGGCTTCCAGGCTCCCTCAGTATCGCAAGTTCCTGTTATTTATTTCAGCATCCATGCTGGCATGCTGGTCTTCTCTTTTCTTCCCCTTCTCTAAACACCCACCAGTTCAGAAGCTTCTCTCCCTTCAGTTATTCATACTTCTTATAACCCTGATGTTTCAGCTATGTTGTCTCCTTTTGTCCATGAACTCCTCAGCTTCATCTCTAATTCCGCCACCCAACTCTCCCTATCTCTCTGTTCTTCTCCTGCTTCTCCTGGCCATTTTCAGTCCACTACTTTCTCTCTCTACTCTGAACTGTTATAGATGCCTCTGGCTGTTCTCTCTCTCATATCTCTCTTATATCTCTCTCATATTTATGCAATGAAAACCTTCCCCTTACCCATATATACCATGGGAGATTTATGTCATCAGTTTATACATATATGACCACATTTTATTTTATGCATTGTAAAATTTTTAATAAAAGAAAACTCTTTAAAAAAGATTATTAGACTCCAATTCACACCTAAAATATATATCATGGTCAAGTATGGGCCCAGCTTACATTTACAGAAGTGTTTTTTTCTGATTCTTAAATATCGGGTAACTGAAGTCCAGAAAGAATAAAAGACTTGGCACAGGTCATTTTTCTTGTTATTCAGAAAAAGACAAAAGCCCAGTCTCTTGCTTCCTAAAACAAGATCTTTTTCTAATTTATGAAAGTGTATCACTCAAAATTGCTACAAAATAAATAAAAAAATGAATCGCAGTTCTTAAGTATTCCTCCAGGGGAATGACATCTGTGGGTGTTATCAATTAGGTAACATTTCCTGATCATTTCTGTTCACAAATCTACAAGTCAACTGGGAGTTTGCTTCAGGCTGTGGCGGCTCGGACTGTGGAGCCCTGCTTCTCCTCTGTCTCACTCTACCCACAGGTCCCACCTCCTTGCCAAGATAACAATTGTAAAGCACTCTAAGTAAAAGCCTGTGGTCTCCTTAGTGTGGTCTAACAGTCCAAATCAATCCCAAAATAACCAACGATGGGAAACATACTATAATGTCTGCAACCAGTGGGGAGGGCAACTGTCAAGTAATCTAGAAAAAAAAAAAAAAAGAAAAAGAAAAGAAAAGAAATGGATTTATATACTATTTGGAAAAGACAATGAGAGTGATTGCTGTTTGAATTTTCCAGGGGACACATAAACAAATGTCTACTCATAGAAGCTAGGGCACCAATGACCAAGCAAAGTAGCAATTCTGCTACATCCCAACTTGGTAAAGCAATGAGTGTTTCGATGTTACTTACAGGAGTATAGATGAGGGGTTATGTACAGAAGCATGGAGAACTCAAGAGTAATTGTGTCGCTCAAATTTTCTACCTCGTATGAAGCCTGTAAGGTTCCTTTCCTGGACTTTATTACTCCCAGAACATCTTGAGGGCCCCTACTCCTTTCAGAATCATGCATCTACAGTGTTTTGAAAGGAAATGGAGATTGTAGTCGGACATGGGGCAGCTGCAGGGGGTGTGAAGAAAGGCAGGTGGATCTCTGTGAATTTGAGGCCAGCCTGGCCTAAATAGTGATTTTTCAGGCAGGCAAGTATACTGAGCAAAACCCTGTTTTTTTTTTCAAAAAAAAAAAAAAGGAGAAAAAGAAGATGAGGAGGAAGAGGAAGGAGGAGGAGAAAGAGGATGAGAGAGAAAAAAATGAAAGAAAGAAGAAAGAAATACATTGGAGCATTTATACAGGCATAGTATTTACAAACAATGCCTATTGTAGATGAAGTCCACAACAATTTATTCTGAACTCTTTAAAATTTTCCTAAGTGATTTCATTTCTTAGTAGAGCCAGGGGAAAATAAAGTCCAAATGACTTCAGGAAGAGAACTGGTAAGAAGGCAAAGACTGAGATCGATGAGAACTGACCAACAGTGATACTCCTAGAAGTAAGTAATTTAAAGAAGCAGATAAGCATTTGCTACTTACAAACTAAAAATTATGAAAATGCATGGAGGCCAAAACATCGTTACATGTCAGTTAGGATGAAAATGAGATATGTTCATCATTAATCTCTATATACGTATCTGTGTGTTCACATATTTCACCATTAATTTTGTATAAGATTCCCAGCTGCAAAGATAATTAGTTCATGACGGTTTTAAAGACTGTGTTTCATACAGAAAAGGGAGAACGATGGGAATGTCCTGGCATACTTGTGGAGACCAGAGGACAACTTGTGGGAATAAGTATTCTCCTCCCACCATGTGGGTTGCAGGGATTGAATTCAAGTGGTCAGGCTTGGAAGCAAGCAGATTTACCCACTGAGCTGTTTCATTGGCCCTATTTCATATTTTTAACTTTTTTTAACCTTTGTGTCTTTCACAACATGCATCCCAATCCCATCCAACTCCCATAACCTTGCATCCACACTCTGCCCCTGCAAAATCCCCCCCCTCAATAAAACAAAATTACATTTAAGAGCAAAAGGAAGAATAAAAGGAAAATCTTATCATGGAAGCTGCAGTGTGACACAGTGAGTTTGCACAGTAAGCCCCCTTATCACATTCATCACAAAGAATCATTGATTTGGTTTGAGGCCCCTGGTCTCTGCTACACCATTGGCACTGGATCCTCACTGGGACTCTTCCTGGACATTCCACTGTTGCCTTGTGTCATGGAGATCTGCAGACCTGGGTCAGCAGGACTGGTGTCCACTGCCCCCCTATGCTCCAGCAGATGACAGACAGCACAGATGTTGGGCTGGGCCAATACTTAACCCGGTTCTGTGTCTAGGTAGTTGCAAGGTTAGCCAACCCATCAGCTCTGCCCTGTCTTCACCACGGTGAGCCCTCTAGCATTGGCCTGGCTAGTTCACCTCTTCCAGCCGTGAGTAAAGGGCAGGGTCTGTTCTCCAGCTTTCACATCCTCAGGGTAGTTCCTCCCACATCTACATCTTCCTAAACTCTACTGTGTTGCCCAGGAAAGGTGTAATAGGGGCCACTTTCCTGAGTGCTGCCACTGATGAGGAGTAAGGACAGCTCTCATGCTCTTGTGACCTCGGGGCCAGTTACCACCTGCCTTGGGCATTGATGGGAGTTGAAAATCTCTTCCCCTCCCAATGCTGCCACATGAAAGATAAGTAATGGAAACAGCTCTCCCATGCTCACAGCTTTTGAGCTGACTCGCACACGCATCCTGTTTCATAGTTTGAGAGGTCAATTTTCTGTTGGGTCTGGCCTAACAGGTCCATATATTCCAAAGGAGGAGAGTGTGAATCGCGTAAAGAAATTTCATCCGATGGATGGAGATAGAGACAGAGACCCACAATCACATCAGAGCAATGGATTGAGCCCCCAAGGTGCAGGTGAAGAGCAGAAGGTGGGAGAAGATGAGTCAGGAAGTTAGGACCGTGAAGGGCTGGTCCACCTACTGAGACAGTGTGCCTGAACTAATGGGAGCGCACCAATCCACCTGGACTGGGACTGAATGAGCATATGATCAAACCAGACTCTCTGAATGTGGCGGCTAAAGTTGGCAGATGGAGAACCCATCAACAATGACACCAGGACCTATCTCTTCTGCATGTATTATCTTTTTGAGAACCGAGTCTTTTTGAATGCACTCCTTCCTAGGCCAGGAGGGATGGGGGTGGGCCTTGGACTTCCAACAGGGCAGGGCACCATGCCCTCTTTCAAGGAAGAAGGGGGAGGGAGGAG
>PVIU01027967.1:0-19653 GCA_004026605.1 Ondatra zibethicus | reverse complement strand
CCCAAGCCCTCCTTCCTACTTCCCCTTCCTCCTTCCTCTTGAATCAATTAGGGTTTGTATTGCTTTGGATACTGATGGGAACTTGATTGGGTTTGTTTTTAAAATTAAACAGTTCAGATGTAAACTGTGGGGTTGGGCCAGAGCAACTGTCTCTAGTAGGCTTACTTGGGCCTACCCACACCATCTTCTCCCTTCCTCAGGAACTCTGACATGTTGTTGTATGCCTGTCCTTTCTTCCTTCTCTTGCAGCACTGCTTCAGGAATTAAGGGATTTACTTTCTTCCTGGTGTTGCCTTGATTGGGCAATATTCAGAATAAATTTCAAAGCTCCACCTTCAGTGTAAATGTCAGTATTAAGTTAAGGAGAATGATATTAAGAAATAAGTAAGTTTACAGAAATTATTCTCATGAACCAATATTCAGGAGATGTGACATTTGATATGATGTGTACTCAAGTATAAATGTCTTCTCAGTTTTCATGTATGTTGTTATGAAATAATAGCTGAAAAGCTCCATGAGTTCTTAGAGCCTTCCTTCTTCCTTATTCTTTTAAAATTAGAAATAATATTGTAATAAAAACTTTCTATAGACGCTTTTAGAAAAGCAAATGTTAATAAGGAAATGTTTTTATCTTTTTCATATCTTAATAAACCTGAGGAGAATATGCGTGCTTCAGGGCACTTTCACATATACCTTGAGTACACATTAGGTTAGGGGTGGCAGTGCTCTGTAGAAGCTTCCAGACCTCCTTTAAAGTCAGGTGATGGCCCACACTGCCTTCCTGCCACCCTTCCCATCCTTCCAGTTAAGCTGCGCTGTTTCCCAAGCTCTTTCTCCCTTGGTCTAATCAGCCAGAGTTAGAGCCCTTGATATGCTTTCTTTATATCTTATAGAATACTTTCAGAACAGCTGTTATATTAACGATATTATTAATTTTAAATTTATTTTAAGATATTCTCTAAATATGTGTATGTTGTTAGGATTTATGAAACGGGTGATCAGAGGCCGTGGCGGGTGGGAGACAGACAGATATACCATGCCGAGAGAGCTTGAGTATAGAGTTTATTTAGTGGGCATTGGGAAGGGAATAAGGGTAAGGGGGTTACGGAGGGAAGAGAGAGAGGCAGAGACAGAGGAAAGAGGAGGGGGAAGGGAGAGTCAGAGGCTTCCTCTTCAGAAGATGGACAGACAGGCAGAGACGGGAAGAGAGGAGGGGTGAGATCCACTTGCCTAGTTGGGGGGGGGATTGGGAGTGGGTAGGGCCTGTCTCTTAAAGGGAAAGGGTACCCAGGTGACAGGGCAGACCAGAAGAATTATAATTATAACATATGTGCTACCATTTACCAGAAAAAGTGAGGTGAGTGAATTGAGTCTTGGAGTTCTCTGCATTTGCTCAGTCTTTGTCCTAGGTGATGGCCATAGTTGATAGTACTTTTTTGAGTGTTTTGTTTGTAGTGTGTGTGTGCGTTGTGTGCATGTGTGTGTTCATGTGTGGCAGTGCATGTGTGAATGGAAGCTGAGAATAACCTCCAGTGGCCACCTTCATGAAACAAGAGTCCCTCCTTGTCCTGGAGTTCACCAGACTGGCTGGGCATTGAGTCCCATGGAACCTCCAGTCTCTACCTCTCCAGCCCTGGGGTTACAAACACAGGGCACTGGACTGACATTTTTATCTGGATCTGGCAGATTTGGTCCTCTTGTGCAAGTGCTTTGCCACTGATGGAGCTTTCTCCCAGGCTTTGTTCTCTGCCTCTTGCTCTCTCTCTCTGAGACAGAATCCTGCCAGATAGCCCATAGTAGCCCTGAATCCATAATCTTCCTGCCTCAGCTTCCAAGTGCTGGGATTCCCTGCATGTTCTCTCTGAGAACGGCTGTAAATGTGTGTGTATCTTTCCTTTGTTCGTAGGCAATACTGCATCAGTACACATTACCACCCTAACACCGTTTTTATACCCAACAATTTCTTTAGTAACTCATTCACTAGAAGTCCATGAAAAGCAGCTTCATCACTTTTTTCTTCCTTTAAGTAAAGCAGTTAATTATTGCTAGATTATAGTTCCGAATGAATCATCACGCAGGAGTGGCGAGGCTGCCTGACATGCTTGTTTTATGTTAGAGCGGTGTGGACCATTTATTCAGCTCTCAGAGTCTGTCTAGCAGACAGAGTGTGAGCCTTCATTTTGAGAAAGGTATCTGCCGAGTTTCAGGATGGAAGCTCGCCCGTCAGTTCTGTGTTTTCAACAATAGGTGGCACCAGCAATTTCTGTATTGGGGCTGTGTGGAGAAGGAAAGCATGATCATTTGGATCATTTTTTCATTTCGTATCGTCGTACTCAGAGATTATTAAGAGCAAAGATGTGTTTAACGGAAAGCCTGGGGGCTGGCACCTGTGTGCACTCATCCATAGCAGATTAAGAGGCGCTCCGTAGGAAGGTTCCCGTGACTCAAGGCTGCTTCTGTGCTCACCCCAGCCTGTGTTTATCGCATCCAATAGTGAGATAAGCCATGTCGTTAGAACAGGCAGTCTCATTGAGTACGGCTAGTGTGTGGATGGAATGTTTCTCTTCCTGCATGTCTCTTAAAAATGATGTTTTTGGAAATTTAGTCTTGTGCCACAGACGAGTTGACCACTGCGTGGGGCTCTGTATAGTCCGAGGACTTAACCTGTCAAACTGGCATCCACTGTTTCTCATCTGTGTCTCAGTTCTAAACCTTCCCCCTTTGCTCCCTGTTGCATGGGCCTAGACCTCCATCAGCATTTAAAACACGGCTCTTCAGATCAAATTCCTTAGCCCAGAAAGTAATTCTTTCCTTTCCTTTTCATTGCAACTGGAAGTTCCTCCACCAGTTTCTCATTTGCCTTTGAAGATTTGCCTTCATTTCTGTTCCCTGGCAATACAAGGCCTTGATTACTGCGTAAGTAGGAGATTGTCCTAGCTCTTCCCCTTTTTGCTCAAGTACGAGGAGCATAATTCTCCAGCTTCAGAATAATAAAGAAAATCTATACATGGTCGTTAGCAATGTTTCCTAAGTCAAACACACACAGATAGATCCCTCTGAAACGGCGAGGGTCCAAATCGATTTGGATGCGTACAGCTTACGACGTGGCCTGTCTCTGTACCCACCCTCAGGTCCAAAGAGATGTTGGAAATCAGGACATGAGCAGTGCATTTCAGCTTTTGATTTGAGCTGGATCTGCATTGCTTTCCCTTGTCTCTTCCTTCCTGAAAGGAATGCGCACCCCTTGACTTTCAGCTGGCATCATGCCTTGAGTTCATCCCATGGTTTGACCTCTGGATTTCTGTCTTCACAGAACCTTTTGATCCTACAGCAGTCTCTGGTAGTTCTGCTGAAGACCTTTGATTTTTCCGTTGTGCCCCCAAGTACCTGGCTCTTAGAGTTATTGACTCCTTCCAGAATCAAGCCACTTATTTAGTCGGTGGTAAGAAGCTCACAAACACACACCACACCTTATATACACAACTGTGAGTATGTGTGTGGGTGTGTGTGCCTGCATGCATGTGAGAAAGAGAGAGGGAGGAGAGGGAGAGGGTGCTTGGGTAGAGATCAGAGGACAATCTTGAGTGCTGGTCCTTATCTTCAACTTCGTTTGAGTCAGAGTCTCTGGGTTCACTGCTTCTTAGCCCAGCACAGCTGGTTTGCACACCTCCAGTGTGTAGTCTGTCTGTCTCCCACCTCCTGATAGGGTACTGGGATTTCAGATACTGTCATGACTGCACCCAGCTTTCCCATGGGTTCTTAGGATCTGAATGTAAGTCCTTGGGCTTGTTCAGCACTTTACCCACTGAGCCATCTCCCCTGTACCCAGAATTATGAGTATTCTTTTACCCAAAGCCCTAATGCAGCTCTGTGGCTCTAGCGAGCTTTGAACTCACTTTGTAGCCCAAGCTAGGCTTGAACTCATGACAACTCTCCTGCTTCAGCATCACAAGGCTGGGATTACCAGCATGGTGCAGCATACCTGGCCTTGCCCTTACTTTTAATACTGTATAGGCCTGCAGCTGCACCTAATACAGGCCACAGAGTTCTGGAGCTTTGCTTCCTGTGGTGCTTTGAATGAGAACTATCCCTCATAGGCTCAAGTATTTGAACACTTGGTACCAGTTGCTGGCACTGCTTAGAGAGGTTAGGGAGGTGCGGCCTTGCTTGAGGAAGGACCTCCCTGAGCTCAGGTGTGAGAGTTTTATAACCTTACCCCAGTTGCAGTTCTTTCTGATTTCTGTTTGTGGTTGAGGATGGGATCTTTAGCTTTTTGCTCTGTCTGTCATGCCCGCTTGCTTCCATGCTTCTCACAATGGTGGACTTATCCCCTGGCACCAAAAGCCAGAATAAACGTTTTGCCCAGTAAATTGTCCTGCTCATGGTATTCTATCAGAGTAGCAGGAAAAGACCTCATGCGGTTTTGACACTGTCAGTGGTTCTTCGATTTTCCGTTCAAGATCTATTTAGATTTAATGTTTCAAATATTGTGTAGCCTAACATGCCACAGACCCATCTTGGGGAGTCTGGAAGATTCAGCCATGTTTTTCTGGGACTGAGGAGGAAAGCCCGCCTCTGCAAGGGTCACCTAACTAATAGAAGGTGTGAGGCAAAGAGGTGTATGGCCAGGCTGCCCGCTGCTGCTGGCAAGGAAGGGAGACTGCAGTGCCTCCTTCTGTACCACACCCTATCAGCAAGCAGAGGGACCATCTGCTGTGATGCCCTTCCCAGCCTGTCCCTGTTCCAATCAGTCTGCTTGCTTGCTGCAGCTTGGACTTGCAAAGATCTGCCCGGTTCATCCTCTAGATCTCATCTGTGTGAGTGGCAGGGAAGCTGCACATCTCATGAGGATGAATCACCCTGATTCCCCTGTAGCACCAGAAGGGTTAATTTTTCTAGGAATAGATGCCACGCTAATCAGTAATAGTAGTAGTTAACACTTAATGAGGGCACCGTATGAGCCATAGTTGTCTATCCATTGACTTTGTAGTCTTCACCAATAACTCTAGATTTAGGGATGTTAAGTAGCTTGCTGAAGGTGAGAAGTGGACAGGCTAAGAACTGGCTCTTCCCTTTATATTCTACTATCTCCAAACTTGAAATATTGCTTAACAAATTTACTTCAGAAGGGAGCATGACAGCATACAGTTCCCTCATCTAGACCCTGCTTAGCATTTTAGGACCAGCTTCTCTGTCTTCAGTGTAGATGGGCTGTTTCTGAGAGGCAGCATTCGGCCTGGCAAAGCACCCTTTGGGCCTTCTCTGGGGAAAGAGCTGATGTTTCTTTGCTCATGCTTTCTAAGTTTTCTTTGCTGTTTATCATCTTCCTTTCTTCAGCATGTATTTTTGTAATAATTAGGTGCCGAACGCTAGGTAGAAAGTTGTTTAAAAAGGCGTACATGGGCCTATCACCCTGGAATTTGATATTCTGCAAGCTAAATGTAAATAAGAAAAATATTAACTAAGACAACGACTCACTTATTTCTGTTCATTATTGCCAGGATACTGGAAAACAGCATTAACTTGAGTATTTACTGGAGAGTATGTTGAGAAAAGACGTTTATATGACTATATCGTCTCATGGGTAGGAATTAGTAATTCAAACCAGTAAATGTTTGAAATTGATTAAAGGAAAATATTCAGATTCTTGAATAATGATTTAAATATGCTGGAACCTAATACCCATGTAGTAGATGTTTTCAATCCTGGTCAATGTTGAAAGGACAACTTAAGGTAGGTGGCGCTAATAAGTATTCTTGTGGCACAGAGGGTTGAGGTAGGAAATTTGTGGGGTTTTTGCCCCCCCTCCTTTCTCATTTTCCCTGAAGAAATTAAAACTCTGAGAAGTGGCATATGCAATCTCTTCCCTGTTCCCCCAATCCATGACTCGTAGGATGAATAGGCTGGTTTATCCGAGGTCTCAAGAGTTCAAGTTGTCAACATTTCACCCTCTCATGTATTAGTAATGTCAATGACTTGAAAATTAATGTGATTTGAGCTTCATAGTTCCTTGCCTTAGATGTGGTCGGAGTGCTGTGAGCTCATCGTGAAGAAGCACTTAGATCTTCTCTTGAGTCTGCCTTATGAATTTCTTTCTTTACTCCTCAATGATCTCACTAGGGCCGGTGATTCAAGAGGCAGGTTTGCTCAGTGTGACCACTTCAGGGGACCACATTAAAGTGCCTGTGCTCCTTGTTTGTGCAGGAATGAGTTTTCTTAGTGCCATCACTGGATTCCAATGGAGGAGAGAGATTACTCATGCATGTTCTAATGATTAAAACATTTTCCAGTGCCTTGGCTGTCTAGTTCTCATGTAGAGGTTCCATTACCAAATAGTAATTGATACAATTCTGACTAGCCGGCTGATATTGCTTAGAAAGACAAGGGAATGAAACTTTTGAGTCATTGGTGCTAGGTCAGAATTTCAAAGGATAAGCTATGGGAGACAACCTTTCATAGTTGTGGGAGATACGCTAGATTTGAAGGACCCCCCCATCTTGTCTGAATAAGTTAATAACTTTGTCTTGTGGACAAGGCTCTTTTAACCTGGGGGCCTTGTTTTTCTCCTCTGTGCAGAAGGCCATCATGGTAATGCCTGCTGCAGTTACCTTGCATGCTGCTGAGATCAATGAAGATCTCAGATCCGAAAGCTCACTAGAAAAATACTGTGTGGATTTGTGTGAATGCTAGAGTTTAAAAACATTGTAGTAACAATATACTCAGCATGACAATTATGATACAAATCTTGGCTAGAATCATATATATGGGAACATCAGATGCTCTCATGTGCTAGTATAGCGACAGAGTTGAAAACTACAAGTCATTAGAGGAACGATCTTTTTACTGTTTGACATTAATGTCAATAAAGGAAAAAGCTTGAAATCATGCCTTTAAGGGTTAAACAAGCAGCCCCAGAAAAGGAAGCAACAGTAAAAGATGGAAAATGAATCAGGTAAGAAGAAAATGGGGGTGAAGTAGAGGGTGAGCTCAGGACTCGGTGCATCTTCCTGTGACCCTGTTCTCTGGGCTGGGTATGAGTCAGAGCTTTGACTCCCAGCTTTGCTGCATCCACAGCAATGGGGGAGAACAATGGCCATGTGACTCATGGTCCGCATGAAGTTAGATAGTAAAGCAAAGCTGGGATGAGACCCAGTGGTTTCTCTCAGGCAGTTCTCATGAAGAATGGCACATGGAGAACCACCACCTACAAGTATCCCAGTGGGAGAAGACAGACAGTTTCTGAGGCTTTTACTGCTGGGATTGCCTCATGAAAAGTTAAAAAGAAATAATTTTAGATTCCCTGTTTATGAGTTTTTTCCATATATTTTTTTTAATGACTGAACCTATGCTAGCATTAGAAATGATAGGAGAACCCGTGGTTCCTTCTGCTTCCTAGATCAAAGCCCTGAACCTTATAGGTACTGAACAGAAGTCCAGGGACACTTGGTGAGTGCATGGATCTGAGGGGCAGCAGTTCGCTCTGAGCCAGCTTTGTGAACCACAGGAACCTGCCTGGTGTCAGTATCACCACCACTTGGCACTTCAGCTTGTCTCTAATTCTGAACTTAGCAGTTGACTGTGTTATCATCTTCCCATTTGCTGTAGACGCAAAGAAAGATGTTGAATTTGATGCCAGCCTCCACCTATTAGTTGCCATTTGTTCTGTATTCTCTCTGGAAGCTTCTGAAAAGCCTGCAACATTGGTCAAGGAATTTGTAGAAAGCAGATCTTCACACATTGAGACTTCCAGCATTTATAATTGAGTGCTTACTCTACCCCTTTCATTAAGTATCTTGAACACCAAGAATCAGAAAATGTAGAAAAATAAAATATTTGCTTAAATATTAAACAACACCAATCCTTTCTTTTTAGATATGGAATTTCTAAACATTGGCTAGCAGTTTGTGGGAACTTTAGGCTTGATTCTGTAGCACACTTGCTTGTTCACACTCAAAGAAAGTGACTTCTGATGTAACAGTTGCTCAAGAGGGTCCTGTGATATGTTCAAGATTTACTAAAACAAATTATTCATCAGCAGCTGAGAATAAGCAGGTGGCTGAGAGCCAGAGAAAGAAGATAAAGGTGGGTTTCCAAAAGGACCAGGACTCCCAAAGATCTGGAGAGATACCAGAGGGCTGACCTCTTGTTATCTGTGACATCATTTTGTGTGCTTGAGGGACTTTGAACTTGGGGCAGTGGATCATATTACATGTTATGAGAATGAGAAGCCGTGCATCCATTTCAGTTAAATAACTTGTTCAGAGCGGTAGCAGTCTCGAGTTTTGGCACCCCCAGCGTGGAGGTGATAAGCTGGGGCATGTGGCATGTGGGCAGTAGAAGTGTGAAATTCCTTTTCTTCAGCTGCCTTTTCTTTTTCTAATTTGCAACATTAAAATCTACCTCAAAAGCAGCTTGATGAATATAAAAGATTGGCATTTATGAAATGGAGGTATCATGGCGATAAATGCTCAAGAAGTGATCTTTATATTTCTTGGAGAGATCCCAGCTGACCTAGGAAGGAGCAGTTTCTCTCCTAATTCCCTAAGTCAGTCTGGGGGTGCAGAGGTGCGTACAGCTGAGTCATGTTCATCAGTCCCCTTCTGCTCAGCACACATCTCAATAAGACGCCCAGTGTGGAACACTGCATCTTTTGAATCGTGTTGTCAGCACTTGGTGCCTTTTCTCTCAAACACAAACACTTTCTAAGATAGTTTTCTTGGATACAAAGCATATACCGAGTTTGGAAAGACTCAGGTTTGCTTGCTTGTAGTTAAAATAAAGCAAGCAACTGTGGAGTTGGTATTTCCGAGACCTGCTCTGGTGGTATTTCTTTTCTTTCCCTCTTTTAAGATAACCCCGTTTTCTGACCTTCATACCCGAAAGCTTTCCTACTGAGAGTGATCTGTATGTGCACTTGACATTAGATGGTGACCCAGAGATTTGGCCCCTTTGTCAAGTTCTGGCCTAAGGATGAAAGAGACTCTTGGCTGGGTCTGTTTATGTTTGTTGTGGGCGAAGAATGTTAAATGATTCATAAAAGAAACCACCAGGTAAACACGGGGGAAAGGGTGGGCCTCTCTTAAGTATCTCATTTCTGTCTGTTGGTTTTGCAGAACCTCTGATGAGTCAGTGCAGGACTTTCTGGAAGATCTGAGTCATGACAAATTTGATGGACAGAAGAGTTGGTAGTGGGAGGAAGCTTGGTGGGTTACAAGTCGGGGCGGGGCTTACGATTTAAAAACAGGAAGGGTTTTTTTCTTTCTACAGTGCGTGGAGGAGAGGCTTTGGCCCATTATGGTTGATGTTTGTGTAGCACTAAAAGCTTTCAAAGAGGTGTCCCATGTATCATTGCACTGACTTTGGGCAGAGCAAATGGAGCTCAGGAGAAGAGACTGGAGGTGACACCTGCAGCATTGATGATCTAGGGACACCGGAGGCTCCTGGAGGACTTAGGGTCAAGCTCCAGCTCTGCTCTCCCAAGAAACACAGCAGTTTCCCTCTCTTCCACTCTGGTTCTGTCTGTAGGTGGTTTACACAGGCCCGGCATGCTGTTCGAAGCTGTTCATGTGTAATGGAGTTTGAGCTTGCCCATGGGTAGCTTGAATGATCTCATATTTGTCATACAGATGTTACCTGTGTCCCCAAAGAATTGTTGCACTGGAAATAGAGAAATGATGGCCCTGGGTTCTTATTTAGCATGGAGGCAAGCTGTGACATGGCCCTAGCTATCAGCTTCTGTGTGGAGAGGTTTGTCTAGGTGAATTCTGGGGTTCTTCTTCAGAGCCTTTCTAGAGTTCTCAGACGTGGTCTCAGCTATTGGGACTAGGAAGTCCCAACGTGGAACTGAGGGTTGAAGACTTCATCTATGTCGACAGTTCCCTGGTTCACCTCTTTGGGCCTTTTCTCCTTTTACTGGAGTACATACATTGCAACTCTTTCTACCCCTAAGATTTCCATGCTGCCCTTACCACTGTCCCTTACGTGTAAGCATGTGTTAGACAAAAGCAAGTGTTAGCTTTTCCATCCCTTGGGCTGATGGTTCTCTCTTCAGACATTCTTTGATAGTAAAAGAAAGTTGTGGAAAAAAATAATCAGATACCTGAACTAAATGTGGACAGATTTCAAAGCATTTTACCTCTCTAATTGATCTTTATATTCTTATTCATCTAATGAGGATGGAAGAAAAATACTTTCCGTCTTAGTCACGGGTCTTGTACTATACATGTGTTTTGCACATGCTCTGAGAGTTCAGGAAAATGCCAAATAAAAATAATTACAACTTTCTAACTTTCCCTTTTCATGTGTTTTACACACACACACACACTCTCACACACGCACGCACACACACACTATCTTCTTGTAAAATAATTTCAAATTTAGAAAAGGTAGAAAAGTAAATAATCCAAGTAGGGAAAAACATGCCTAAAAACCCACATTTGAGAGGTAGAAACAGGAAGTTCCATAGTTTAAAGTCATCCTCAGCTTCATGAGGCAAGCCTGGGCTACATGCTTAAAATAAACACACACACACACACAAAACCAAAAAGAAAAAAACCACCAAGGTTCTTCAGATATTCATAACTCAGATTCTCTGAATTATCAACATTTTGGCTTGATTTTTGCCTTATATTTCCTCCCTCTTTGTTCATGAAGAATGTCAAGTGGTTTGACCTACATGTATATTTGAGTCATTTGAGGGTAATGGGGAAACTTTTTTTTTAATACTTTGAAACTTCAGAGCACATTCCTTGTTAGAGAAGAAAGAGAGCCTTCCCCACTCTTCCCTTCTTTATGTTCTAGGGTCCGGCTCAGAGCCCCGCATTTCTCTAGTCTCTTTTAATCAAGGCTAGCTCCTCCAGCTCCTCGGTGCTTTTCTCCCGTTAGCCTTTGGTGGCATAGCAGCTTCGAGAGCTCTCAAGGATGTTCCACTCACTTCCTTGGCCCCCACCCCCCGGCTCAGGCTCTGCTCTGTGTGGACACGATGACTGTTCATGTTCCAGACCAGGAGGCAATGACTTGTCGATCTTTGCTTCCCTCCCTTGGTTAAGAAAGTTGGGGCTGTGTTTCTTCACTATAGACCTATAAATGTTTTCTGTCCATTAACTTACAAATGATTAATAAGCTGCTAATGTAGACATATTGGATATTATTTAATATTCTAACCATTATCGAATTTTTGCCCTATGCCTTCAGTTGCACTTACTTTCCAATTCTGTCATTGTTTCTAAATTTATTAGTTTTATTCTAAGGTGAAAATGAAATTATTTGTTGATGCATATTTAACTCTTTAGTTTGTTTTCTAGCATGCCATAATGGTGCATTGTTAGCAGTATTTATTTTGTCACTTAAAAAGCACTACTAACTCACTGAGCCAGCTCCTTAGTAAATGAGGTCAAACCTAGCAGCCTTACACTGTTAACTTGAATGTCTGGAAGTCATTTGCTTTTCTTTCACCCCTGCTGAAAGCAGGTGGAACCAAACAACACTAGCCGCTCACCTGACATTAGTCGTAGACAATCTCTGCTCTAAGTGTCTTTCCATGTAAACACACAAATGGGTTTTTAGAAAGAAAACAAGGAGCGCCAAGCAGGTAAGGGAGGTGGAAAGTCTTGCATGGAACCCATAACATGCAGTCGACCAGAGGTGAGCCAGGAGAGGGTGGAGGCTTGCTGAGTACTCTGCGAATTGTAGCTACTAGAGCCCGGGAGACAGCTCACATAGCAAGGGGATTTAGAAAGTGAGCATGTTGTAAAGGGGAGGGGCCGCTTGTTGTCCCAGCTGCCCGGCTAGCTTACACCCAAAATAACCACACAGAAACTATTAATTAAAACTCCTTGGCCATTAGCTCTAACTTCTTATTGGCTAACTCTTACTTATTAGTTTAACCCATCTCTATTAATCTGTGTATTGCCACGTGGCAGTGGCTTAACGGAGATTCTAACTGGTGTCCATCTCAGGCAGAGGATTCATGGCTTCTCTCACTCTGCCCTTCTTCCCAGCATTCAGTTCTGTCTTCTCTGCCTACCTAAGTTCTGCCCTATCGGGCCCAAAGCAGTTTCTTTATTCATTAACCAATGAAAGCAACACATGAACAGAAGAAACTCCTACACCATGAGCAAACCAAATCAGGATTGAAGCAGGGTTCTTGCTGTCTAGCTGAAAAGACAGTGCACATTGGACTAGGTATGGAGGTACTGGTTCTAATTCCTGTATTTTAGAACTTCTGTAGATAGGTATAGAGGGATACGCCTAGGTATGCCTGTTAGTAATGTACTTGATATTTGTTTAAATATTTCCCAGTACTCCCCCTGCAAGAGACAAGGAGCAGTGACACCACAGTGACAGTAACTATGTTTGTTGTCTGAGGTTTCTGTCCTGCCTGGTTCCCACAGTCGGTAGTCCCAAAGAAATCATACAGAGGTCTACATTAGTTATAAACTGATTGGCCCATTAGCTCAGGCTTCTTCTTAACTCTTATAATGTATAATTAGCCCATTATTCTTGTCTATGTTAGCCATGTGGCTCAGTACCCTTTTTAGCAAGGCAGTCACATCTTGCTTCTTCTGTGGCTGGTCACGACTGCTGAGGAATTGGGTTCCTTCTTCCTATCTGGTTGTCCCTCCCACCTATACTTCCTGCCTGGCTACTGACCAATCAGCGTTTATTTAAAATAAAATTGACAGAATACAGACAATTCTCCCACACCACTTATGTTAAGCACTTTGAACTTGGTTTCTAAATGCCAATGCCGACTGATGATCTGGGACTCTGTAGGTATGGCTTGCTCCAGGGCTAAAGCAAGGCTATAGCAGATGAACCTAGAATAATTTATCATACTAGAAAGCAAGAAATCGCCCAACAAATACCAGGAGCATTTTAGAAGGACCCAGGAGGCAGTTTACAAGGGTTCTTGTTGCTGACCAGATATGGGGCATTTGAGCTCAGGACTGTAGGGCTGTGTCCCACCTGCCCCTTTTATAGTCTTCTTCACCATCTCTGCAGATACTCAAGTTAGCAAAACCAAATGTCACTTAATCCACTCAAATGAGTAATCCCTCCCTTGTCCCAGCCATGTGATTCTCTAGAGAATTTGCAATGTATCTGGTCTCTACCATACTAGATAGCTTGTACGTGGAGTACTCTATTACTGCAGAGAATTCTCTGGTCAGCTCTAGCTGAGCTCAACCTGAGTGTATCAAAGGTGCAGAGACTTGGGGAGATTTGGGATGAATTTTGGAGATGACTTTATAGTTTGCTAATTGACAGAGTGAGGTAGGAGGGAGGAATTACTCATTTGCGTGGCTCAAAGCTGACATTTGGCTTTCTGACTGAGGTAACTGTGGAGATGGTGCGGATGACAGAGAGGAGGGTGGGTGCAGAGGTCAGGAATCTGTGTCAGTCATATGATGTCATCTCTATCAGATCAGAGTCGAAGTCAACCTTAACGGAGGTGGAGAGGTGAAACAGAAGCCTGTTTTATGAGCTTTCTAATCTAAGCTCCTAAGTAAGTCCTCCCTCATCTTTGTAAGCTTCATTGCGTCATTTTTACGGAGGCCATCACTGCCTGTTGGTTGTTTTATTGCATGCTACTTCATGCTGCTGTAGAACTGAATTCCACAGAAATCTTTGTTTATTTAAATTTTGTTTGAATTATGATCTTGGATGCCAACTGAAAGTGACCAGAAAATGAGGAGTCATCTTTGTTCAAGAGTCAGTTGTTAAGGGATCACAGATGTAGAACCCTGGCCTGGGGCCCTCAACCAGTACACTGAAACCTAATCTTTCCTTTTTGGAGCTTAACACTTCCAAACACATTTAGAAGGCTTGCTTTCTAAAGGAGCAACTGTGGGGGAGCTGAGGGTCTGGACATAGCCTTCTTTTACTCCAAAGGACATCTTTTAGTTTATATAAAAGTGATAACTTAAGATGCATGGGCTTTTTCGTGTACCATACACTGGGTATTAGTGGAGAACTATGAAGTTTTTCAGTCCTAGAAATCCCTGCCAGCCATTCCTCTGCTTGTTAGGAGTCATTTGCCTGTTCATAACTTCAGTGAGAAGTACTGGGGATGTTTTGTTTGTGCACACATTGGTACAGGCAGACTCTCCAGCGAGCCCTGTCTCCACCTCTGCAATGCTGGAATTACAGACACACGTTACTGTGCCCTGGGTTTTGTCTTGGGGACTGGGGACACAGCTCAGGTCCCCATGCCTGCTTAGCAAGTACTTTACCAACGGAACGTTCTTGCCAGCCCTGCACACTCTTTTAAAGCCTCGAGGCTTTGTGAATAGTGGCCTACAGGTAGGAATGAGGTCTGAACCCAGTGAATGAGCTCACATTGCAAAGTGTTCTTCCTCTCACAGGCCTTCTGAAGCATGGGAGTAGGCTTTGGCAGCTAGGGTTTGGGGTTCACCAGTGTTACATCCATAGGCTTGTCATGCTGGTTCCCCACTTCATGCTTCTAGACCCCATTTAATTATTCTGTATGAGTGGGAGAGATCACAGACAGGGCTTATAAAAGCACGCCAGTAGTGACTTTGGCAGTGTGACCCCGTCCTTTGTTCTCTTCACTCTTGCACACTACACACCCACAGTTCCTGGCTTCCTTTCTCTTTGAATGTTCACTCGTTAATGTTTTGCGGTCTTCGTTCGCCCATGCCGTTGTGTGAATCGGGTAGATTCCAATTTACTTTTCAAGAGGGAAGGGGTTTTGATTTTTAATACAATGCATGTGACATTCTTATTCTGCTTCGTTTCTCTCTGTGGTGACAGTCCCCTCCCCTAAATCTCAATGTGAACACTTTGCCAGAGAATGGCTTTTTACAGAGCCATAGCCATAGTAAGAAAACAGTACCAGGGAAGAATAGAGAGTTTGGAAATTTGAATCCTAGACCACATTAGACTCTGAGTGAATTGAACTGGAAAGCTCAGGGATATTGGACTGAAGCTTAAAAAAAAGATCTACCAGTTGTGTATTTTAGTCAGCTAATAGCTTATAGCTGAACCCTGGTTCTCTCCAGTCTGTTTTTAGAACCAGGGCCCTGGGTCTGAAAGTCCAAAGAGTTGGCCAATTCAATCCATATTTTCTTCTTGCATGGTAGTAATTTAGAACTAAGGAGGAAAAAGTGCCCTGGCATGTCTGTTTAAATAGAAGCAAAACTCAAAGCTTAAAAAACGTTCTCTTCTGAGCATATGTAATAAATTTATGTGAATATGATTTTCTCAAGCATTAGCAAGACCACAATGGGATGTTGCACTGAGGAACATGGAGCCTAGCATCAGAGTGACAGATTTGAATTAAGAGTTTCATTATAACCGTTTGATTTTTGAATTCTTATGTGTCTGTCCTTATATTGCTGAACCATTTCTGAAAAGGATTTCAGGAAACAACCGAGTCTGCTTTTCTTTCAAAGACGGGCAGATGCCAGCTCTGTATTGTCATGGTGCTGAAGGAGACAGACCCTGAGCTGGAACATGACTTTGTAGTAACACGGAGTGAGGAGGAGGCTTTGAAGTGGTTACTTCAGACAGGCATGCTTTCAGAGTCTGCAGCTTTCAGTGGAGACTGGGAGTGGAAGCTGATGATGGAAACATTCGTTGCATAGAAACGAATCATAGAAAGATGGTTCTGTGGCATGGGGCCAGAAGATGGCATTATAATGAAGCTCTAAGGTTTTGGATGCTTGGACTATGAAAGCAGAGCCCTGGAAAGAGCCAGAAATCTTTTCTTAATGGTGTTGTAGTAAGGCCAAGTAGATTTCTTTTTACACGGTAAATGATCGGCTGTGCTTACCTCCACAAAACTTGTCAGTCAGGTAACACAGGGAGAGAAGGCCTTCTCTGTCTGAAAGCTGTTCAGTCTTGTGTGTGTGTAATCACACATGTATATCACACATACCCTTTATCTTTTGTGTGTAAACACATCTCTCTCTCTCTCTCTCTCTCTCTCTCTTACACACACACACACACACACACACACACACACACACACAGAGTCACAGGTAAACCTCATGCAATGACTGTATATGGAATCTTCTAGTTTTACCTGGAGACTCAAAGGTATGGTAGAGTGGGCTTCACATAGATTTTTTTCTTGCTTGGACATCTTTCTTCCCAGAATGAGTTAAGTTGTGTTCTTTGGGGGAGTTTTGTCTTTCTTTTCATGAGATAGTGTTTTCACTCTCTTCTCTTGTCTGACCCGTGGACAGAGAGCCATCATTTTTAACTTAATGACCATAGATTTTATGACGTGCAGAGCTCCATCCCATTGTTCTTACTGATATCACGTAGCCAGCCTAGTAAGGTAGGCACTAGACTTAATTATTTTGAAGTTAATTGATTTTAAAGTTCAGGTGAGCCTGTCATTCAGTCTTCTCTTGGATAAATGGTTAAAGCTAAGATTTTTTTTTTCTAGCTTACAAAATGAACTTGATGCTCTAACATATTTCCCAACTGCACAATTTGTAATTTCAATTGTGTTAAGAGCCACGGTAACTTAAGGAAAATTGCATTTTATTCGAGATGCAAAATTATTAAATAACTTTGGTCTTAGAAAAGAATGCAGCATCCTTGGAGATTTTATGACCGATGTAAAGGACATCATCAAGGAAGCTTAGCAAAAGTCAAAAGAAAGAGAAAGGATACACACATTCTGCCTGTGTTTTTTTTTTTTTTGAATTTTACGTGAGGGTTCTCTGGTTCCTTCTGGAGGGGGAGCAGCTCATGGGCAGCAGAAAAAAAGCATTGGTTTCTCTTCCAGGGCTACACAGCACGCGCTTGCAGGGGATGCTCAGCAAATGACTTAAAGTTGAATTGTACAACCAACGAGACAGGTGACCAGTGGAGATTTTTGATTGGCTGCTGGTCTCTGACACATGTTGTGACACCGAACGTAATTCAGAAGATGATCTTCCCCCAAGTCTACATGCATTCTCTGCCTACTGAGGCTGACCATTTGACATACTAATAGCTTTGAAACAGAATATGGGTCAATTTTGCTGCTGCGTCTTTTCCACAAAAATGTGTACTTGAAAGCTTTTATGACAGGATCATCAGAGAGCAGAATTTATTTTCTGAGCAATTATCCCGCTTTCTGTTAAAGTTTGTCCCATTAGCCTTCGCCATGAGTTGTGTTTGATGTGTGACAAAAGGCTGGGCTGGGCAGGAGAAGGCAGCGGCCGACACCGCTAGTGAGGATCGGGGTCACCGAGGTCACACACTCTCCGTCTACCACTGGCCTCTTACCTGGCTCTCACATTCTAAATAGCACTAATTTCTCTCTGAAGCTGTTTATCGCTACTTTGGGAGGCCACCCCCTCCATGTCTATTTTCTGCCTTTACACTGAGGTATAAGCTTCACAAAAAGCAGGGCAGGTACTGGTCTGGAACTCTGCTATCCTGAATAATATTGAGCATGTTGTGGGGTACAGGGTAAGTATTTGTTAAGTGAAAAAAATAAATGCAAACATCAGCACCTGGAGTTTACATGTGTTAGGTGTTCATTCGCAAGGCCGCGTCAGGGTCCTGCCATCTGCCTCATGCTTTTCTACGGACCAGGCTTTGGCAGTGGGTAAGAGACCATGCCTGGGTTTATTGAATAGAATGTCTAGTGCCGGATTATCCAAACTAGCAATGATAGCCATGTGTGCCGTCTGATTTATATGGCTGTTTATCACATGTGGCTTTGGAAATTTAAAGGTAAGTTAAGGAAAATGAAAACTTGAGTCCCTTAGCCATGCTGGCCATATTTGAAGTGCTTGCTTGGAGCCAGTGGCAGTCATATTGGACAGTGAGATCAGAGAGCATCCCCATCTTTCTAGAATGTTTTCTTGGGTGGCATTTTAACACAGATTAACACATGAATATTTCCTTTGCAGATGGATAGAACATATGCTTTTTAAAGAATAAGGTATGGAGGCTGGGGAGCTGGCTCAGTGCATAGAAGCAGTGGCTGCTCTTCTGGGGGACTTGATTGCAATTCCTAGCACCCACTTGGTAACTTAGAACCATCTGTAACTCCTGTCTCAGGGATCTGATGCCCTCTTTTGGCCTCCTCCAGTACTGCATGTACATCTGCCCATCCATCCATCCATCCATCCATCCATCCATCCATCCATCCATCCATCCATCCATCCATCCATCCATCCAGGCAAATGTTTATGCACACAGAATAAATCTCAAAAAAAAATTTAAAAAAGACAGAAAGTGTGCTTCAAAGAAAACCTACAGGAACAGTGCTATTGGTTGTCAGGTGTGGCTTTCTCACCTGAGCATAAAGCACGATAAGGATCAGACAGGCTGAGGACACAAAGGAGCATTGTTTTAAGTTAAAGCTAATAACTGGAGAAGGGGCTGGTATAGGAGCCTTCATCTGGCCATCAACAGGAGGTCCTGCAATTGTTTTGAGGACTAAGTGAACCTGGATGGCTTGTATGTAGCAACAAGCTATGTTTTATATAGCTTTTTGTGTGTTTGTTTGTTTGTTCGTGGATGTTTCTAGTGTTTCCAGGCCCACATTCTCTTAACAGCTCCCTACATAGATATTTCTGCTTATAGTGTCGACTCCCTCATTCATCTCCAGCAAAACCTGATTCTGAATAAAATAAACATTATTTATTCGCTTTCAGGGTAAATGCCATTGCCTCCCATACCCTTAGCATAAAGCCAAAATGCTTCCCAGTGTGTTTCTTGAAGTCTTCATGCTTTCCTGAAACTGTGGTTATTTACGGTTTACATTCAGTTGCCTCCTCCGAGTAGTTTACGATGGTTGTACCCTGAATCTGAAGCTGTAATCACTGTCCGGAGGTCACAAGACTGTTACCATCAGCATTGCCTTGTCTAGGGAGATGGAGTGGCCCAACAGACACAGCAAACACACAAGGTGCTTCGCTGGGAAGATCATTAGACTCATGGAGTCCCAGGGTTCATGAGATGTCAGGGATCCTCGTGAGGCCCCTCTGCCTTCTGTGAAAGGCAAACAGTGGGCTGGTCTGCCCAGGGGACTTCTCACAGGGAAGCTTTTTGTGAATTGTCTATTCTGTGGGTGGGACTCTTCATTGGTAAAACTGTCCATAAGTTGCTCAGGGAACTTCCTGGTGGTATAGCTGCCTTTGAATCACCCATCCTTCTATAAGTAACCTGCAATAACCTCATTGGTTTACCAAGGTGTACCTTGGTGGGATCCTTTGTTTCATTGGCATCCTTTCTAGTGGAGGTGGATAGAAACAGGCATTTCTTTTGTCTCCCCAGGAAAAGTCACAGGGTATTATTATAGAGTAACTGTCAGCCCTGATGCTGCAGGAAACCACACCTCTCATTTCTTGTTTGCCCCAAATGTCCAGCACAGTTCCTGACACATAGAAGAGTCCACCAAGTCTTGCCCTTACGAGTTATGAATGGAGCTGATAACCCATCACTATCTCCAACATGTGATCAATCTTAAGCATGTTTCTGGGGTGAACCTGTACATATCACTGGCCCCTTTAAGGAGACAGCTTAAACTCAACCAGGGAGATGGGAGAGAGACCTAAGTCAGTCCACAAAGAAAGCAGGACCTTGTTATTTGTTTTTATATCAGTCTTTAGAAACTGAAATATAATTTGCATGCACTATTCACTCACTTAAAACACCAATCCAACGACTTGGTCATTTTTT
>PVIU01027966.1:0-19666 GCA_004026605.1 Ondatra zibethicus | reverse complement strand
ATGGGGGTGGGCCTTGGACTTCCAACAGGGCAGGGCACCATGCCCTCTTTCAAGGAAGAAGGGGGAGGGAGGAGGGGTGGGGGGTAGTGGGAGGGGACCGGGAGAAGGGGAAGAAAGGAAAAAAAATTTTTTTTATCTTTAATTATGTTCTTGAATGGAAAAAATAAAACAAAACAATGTATGGAAAAAAAAAAAAGAATAAACAAATTCGACTTTCCAATGTCTGGTGAGAGGCAGGTAGGTAAAAACTACCAGTCCCAGCTCTAGTTAAAGAACAAAGGTGGTAACTATTCCTGAGAAACTGGCTGGGGTTGAAATGTTTGATACTTGACATGTCAGGGGAGGAAATCTAAAGAATCTAAATCAATCAATATGCTTAGAGGTGAGTCTTGATTTGAGAATCTATGGCTTTCGATAGGAACAACACAAAAAATAATAAGGACCACAGCAAGTCCTTCCTAGGAAAAGCAGTGTTGACAGAGATGTAAATGTTAGAGATGGATGGGAACAGTGAACAGAATTCCAGGGCTTTCTTTTAATCTCCATAGCAGAAAGTTCAGTTTCTAAATATAGACAATTCATTTCCAGTTTTGACTCTGATGATATTCAGAGAAATGTGAATTTTTAACTATCTTCATATTGAGAGAAATAACAAATAATATTTTTAAAACATTAATTAACTCTGTATGTATACTAAAGGCATTTTAAGTGAATTTGTATGTCAGTATCTATATTAAAATTAGTCTTTGGTCATCAGCCTAGGCTAGTTAGCAGTTATAGGTCTGTTGTGTTTGTGGGAAGTTGAGAAAATACACGTCTTGCTACTGCCTACAAAATAAAGCTTCATTCAGATAAAACGGGATTCTTGATATTGCTGCAGAAATTTCAGGGTGAACCATATGAAGCATAATCAGAGTTTCCTGAAAAAAAATGTTTAACTCAGATATTAGCATGGGGTGAGTAAAGAGGCACACAAATGAAGAAGAATATACATCCATATTTGGAAATCTGGCTTCTCCAATGAAAGTCACACTTTATTCTCTTTATAAAAGCAATATATTGAATTTCGGTGGATAGTAAAGTTATCTTTAAAGGATTTTTCTTTTTCCTCATATTATTTTATTTTTTAGTGAAAATAGATTCTTTCATATAGTTTTCCCTCCCACATCTTCTCCCAGATTCTCCCCACGTCCATATCTGTTCATATACATGTCTTTTTTCTCTTTCTTTTTTATTTGTTTTGGAAAAAACAAATAAAAATAGAACAAAACAAACTGCAAAATCAAGAAAAATGAAAAAGAAACTACGTGCACTTACAGAGACATGCACATACAGAAAACACAAAGACCACTAATTTGGAAAACATAATGAATAAACAAAAAATAGTGAGGGAGTTTCTTTCATTCCCTCTGACTCTTTCTTTTTGTCTCTAATGTAATTATTTAGGTTTTCTCTCTCCATATTTTAGTTAATTTGGCAAAGGACCTACCTATCAATCTTAAACACCCCTCTTCCTTAATTCTCTGTATTGCTTTTTGTTTGTTTCTATTTTATTTATTTTAGCCCTGATTTTGATTGAATTTGATTGTGAATTGATTTTGATTATCTTGCCATCTACTCCATTTGAGTATTGCTTCTTGTTTCTGTTCTTGAGAGTACAAGTGTATCATTAATTTGCTAATAAGAGATATCTCTAACTTTTGACCTAGGCATGTAATTCTATGATCTTGCCTCATAAGACTTCCTTCATTTTGTAGTATAGGTTTGTGTAAGTTGCTTTCATTTTCATTAAATTATAAAAGTTTGAATTTCTTTCTTACATTTTGATATATATTTTTATTCCGTAGTGAACTTTTAAACTTACTCTTTTTCTGATATTCACCTTTAACCTGTGGTAGTCAGATATAAGAAAGGGTGTTATCTCAATTTCTTTGTATCTGTTGAGATTTATTTCATGTCTAAGCATGTGATAAATTTTGGAGAATGTTCCATGAGCTCCCGAGAATAATGTATATTCTTTTGTATTTTGGAGAAATGTTCTGTAGATATCAGTTAGAATCATTTGATTTTGTTTTAGTCTTTGTCTGCATGACCTGTTTATTGAGAAGTTTAGAATATTGAAGTCATCCACCATCACTTTGTGAGCATCGATATGTTCTTTTAGCTATGGTAGTGTTTCTTTTATGAATATGGGTGTGCTTCAGTTTGGTGTGTAAATGTTTAGAATTCTAATATCCTTTTGGTGGATTTTTTGATCAGTATTTAGTGTCCATCCCCATCTTTTCTGATTTTTATTTGAAGTATATTTGTCAGACAAAAAAATTGCCTACATAGACCTGTATCTTGGGTCCATTTACTTGTGATATATGTTTCAGTCCTTTTACTCTGAGATCAGATCTATCTCTCATAGTGAGGTTTATTTCTTGAATACAGTAAAAAGATGGATCCTGATGTCTTTTATCTCTCTTTCTTTCCCTTTCTTTCTTCTTCCTTCCTTCCTTTCTTTCCTTTTTCTTTTTTCCTTGAAGATAAATTATTCCTTATCTATTATCCCACCATAGTTTTTCCTCCATCCACTTCTCTCACACCCCTACCTCCTCTCACATCCACGCCCCCTTCAGTCCCATTCAGAAAAGAGCAGGCAACAACTAAGAGGATAAAACAAAATACAATATGATAATGCAAACACGGAGGTTGTGCAAACCAACACAACAGGGAGAGTTCTAAGAGCAGGCAAATGATTCAGAGAAAAACACGCTTCCACTTTTAGGAGTCTGACAAAAGTACCAAGCTAATAGCAATAACATAAAGGCAAAAGACCTAGTGCAAATCCTTGCAGGGTCCATGCTTGCTGCTTCAGTCTCTGTGAGGCCACAAGAACTCTGCTTAGTTGATTCAATAGGCAATAAGCTCCTGGTTTCCTCCATTCCCTCTGTCTCCTACAATCTTTCCTTCCCTTCTTCCGTGGAGTTTCCTGGACTCTAAACGACCTGGTATAGACCTCCAATTCAGATTATCTTTCTTTGCATAATATTTGTCTCTGGGACTCCTATCTGCTGTTGGAGGAAGCCTCTCTGATGATGATCGGACAAGGCACCAATCTAGGGGTACAGCAGAATATTATAAAGAACAATTTCATTTTTTTCCTGTTGTGTTTGGTTCTACCTTTGGTCTCTGAGCTATCCAGTCTCCAACCCTAGCCATCCAGACAGTGTAGTGAATGGACACCCTCTCTTGACATGGGCCTCAGGTTAACGTGGACAGTAATAAGCCATTTCCACAAGCTTTGTACCACCAAGAAACTACCACAGTGAATCTCAACCTTCCTAATATTGTGACCTTTTAACAAAGTTACAAAATTATTTATTCCTAATTCATAGCTGTAATTATACTATTGTTATGAATCATAGAGTAAATATTTGATATGTAGGATAGCTGATATGTGACCCCCCCAAAGAAATCTAAAATCACAGGCTAAGAACTGCTGTGATAGTCTATCTTTCAGCAGGATCCTATTGTAGATCAGAGGATTTGTGGCTGAGTTGGTGTTTGAGTTTCTCCTTTAGCAGGCTGCAGAGTGCCTTCCTGTACCAAAGATGCTAGCATGTAAGGTTGAAGGCTCCTTGCGGGCACCAGCTCTACCTATCCAAATTCAATTAGCTGTGTTGATGTCCTCAGAAATGGCAATGTCACCCCCTCTGTCCATGTTTGTATCCTGTTGTCTAATCCAGTCCATAAGCCTGTTTCATTTTAGTGGTGAATTGAGAGCATTAATGTAGAATGTTCTCAATGAGGAGCATTTATAGATTCCTGATATTTTGTAGTAATGGAGTGAGTTTCTCCATACCCATTAGATTTACCAGTATGAGATTATTTATTTCTTGTGCTTTCTTGGCTGCATTTAACCACTTCAGATTGAAGTTTTTCCTCTACCACCTTCTATAGAGTCAGATTTGTGGACTGGTACTGCTTGAATTTTGTTTTATCATAGTGTATTGTTCTTTCTCCATCTATTGTGATTGATAGTTTTGGTAGTAGTCTTGATTGGCATCTGTGATCTCTTAGATTTTATAGAAAATCCATCCAGCTCCTTTTGGCTTTTAGAGTCTCCATTAAGAAATCAGATGTTGTTCTAACAGGCCTGTGTTTATATGATAGTAGGTCTTTTTTTTCTTTGAAGCTTTTAATATTCTTTCTTTTTCTCAATATTTTATGACTTATTATGACATATCCCAGGCAGTTTCTTTTCTAGTTCTCTCTATTTGATATTCTATATGTCTGTTTTAACTGGGAAGTCATATTTGAAGTAATTTTCTTCTATGATTTTGTTAATAACATTTTCTGTGCCTTTGATCTGCATTCATTCTCCTTTCTCTATACCTATTATTCATACATTTTATCTTTATCATAATTCCAAAAATTTTTGGATGTTCTGTGCCTGAATATTTTTTATTAGAGTTAACATTTGCTTTGACTGGGATATGAATTTTTCCTTCTTTGTCTTCAATAATTGAGGTGTTCTCTTCTATGTCATATATTCTGTTGGTGAGGCTTTCCTTTTATGGTGTTTTTTGATTTTGTACAATTTTCATTTCCAGTCTTTCTCTGCACTTTTTTCCTTTTGTAATTCTAGTTTTCCTTTCTTATCTTGAACTGTTTTCATTATTTTATTCCACTATTTTTTGTGTGAAAAATTTCTATAGCTATGAATCTTCCTGAATATAAAGATTATATGCCAGATTATAGAAAGCTGTGTTGGTTAGTTATTGCCACCATAACACAGTAAAGTTATCTGTGAAGAAAAAAAATCAATTGAGGTATTGCCTCTGTTGTGGCTAATCTTAGTTGTCAACTTGACTACATGAATTAATTAAAACCCAGGCATTTGATCATGCCTGTGAAGGATTTTCTTGATTGGGTCATTTAAGGTGAAAAGAACTACTATAAATCTGGGCTCTATCTTCTGGTACTAGCCTATATAAAAGGTCATGGGGGAAGTAATTTATTTTGTCTGCTTATCTCTCACTCTACTGGCGAGTGAAGAGTTATTACTTCACTGAGATTTATTGAAATTCCAATGTATTTTGAAGACCAGCTGAGACATTCAGCTTCCCAAACTGAGCAGCCACAGAGTGCTTAACCTTTTCATCATGAGAAATCTATTGCTGTACGAGGGAGACCACAGTGTTTAGGCAACTGTAGTAAATCCTCTATTGATATGTATAGATTCATTCTAATGATTCTGTTTCTCTAGAGAACCCTGGCCAATACAACCTCCATCAAACTGATCTGTGGGCATGTCTGTAGGACTTTTCTTGATTTAAGATTGATGTATGAAGATCCATCCTTAACATGAGTGATTCCACCTCTGGGCATTCAGTACTGTGTTGTGGAACAGCAGTTTGTACCCTGTCAATTGTATTTTAATAAAACGCTGATTTGCCAGTAGCCAGGCAGGAAGTATAGGTGGGACAACAAGGCAGGAAGTAAAGGCAGGGCTACAAGAACAGGAGATTTCTGGGAAGAGGAAATCTTGGTCCATAGTCATGACCCAGCCACAGAAGAAGTAAGATGTGACTGCCTCGCTGAATAAGGTACCAGAACACATAGCTAGTATAGACAAGAATAATGGGCTAATATAAGTTATAAGAGTTAATAAGAAGCCTGAGCTAATGGGCCAATCAGTTTATAACTAATTAGGCAGACCTCTGTGAGTTCAAGGTGTGATGGCAAACACCTTTAATCCCAACCTGGAAGGCAGAGACAGACAGATCTCTATGAATTCAAGGTATGGTGGCACACACCTTTAATCCCAACACTTAGGAGGCAGAGGCAGGCCGATCTCTGTGGATTCAAGGACAGCCTGGTCTACAGAGTGAATTTCAGGATAGCCAAACATACACAGAGAAACCCTATCTCAAAAAGCCAAAAACTAAAAATAAAAGAAATAGAGGTTAAAATAAAGCCACATAAAGATGAAAAATACATATTTAAAGGATCTATGCTTATATGTGAGGGCTTCACTCTCAACTACATATGGAGATAAACATACCCCCATAAAACTATAAAGATATAGAAAAGGCAATCTTGGGATGGACTTTCTGACACAAAATTTAGTTCCCAAGCAAAGATATATAATTTATACATTGATCATAATGAACCATTTTTATTTTTATGTGAGGACAAAAGAATAAAATTCCAGGAGAACACCACTATTTGTCTTTATGTCAAAGATGTTGAATTAAGATGAACATGTGGAATTTTAGATGTATGAAGTTATAGTGACCATATTTCAGACTGGGCCAAGTAATTTAAAGATCATTTAAAAGATCTCACAACTGTTAAAGTTTCTCTAACATATTCTCTCAGTAGGTTCACTTTAGGAAAATAACAATCCCCAGGACCAATTGAAGTTCTCATCAATTAAACTAATTGACACAGCAGGCTTACCATACTTCCCAGTAGTAAATAGGAAGCCTGGTTCACAAACAAATAGCTATTAAATCTTTTGAAAACCCTCCCTAGCCAACTGATAAAATTTGAATCTTCAACATTACTCAGAGTGAGAATGATAATAATATTAAATCATCCTCCAAATAGCCAAGTGCTGTATCAATGTCAAGAGATAGGTGCTCAAATAAACTGATAATTTGATGTTAAAATAGCAGGATTTCTCTCTCTCTCTGTGTGTGTGTGTGTCTGTCTGTCTGTCTGTCTGTCTCTATGTATGTATGTATGTATGTCTATCATTTATTTGTCATTTATCTACCTATCCACCTATCGATTTTAGTTATCTTATACAGTAATTTTTCCATATGTCTTTTGTAAAAATGTCTTTAGTGTTAGTTATCTCATTTTATACTCCCTATGCTCTCTTACCCCATCCCATTTCATCCTTCCTAGTCCATTATTTTCATTTTCCCCTTTATATAACTGTAATCCCAAGGTAAATACATATATCTGAAGAATCAATGCTAACATCTACATAGGAGAAAAAACATACTGTTTGTCTTTCTTAATTTGAGTTACCTTACTCAGAATGAGGATTTCCAGTTCCATCATTTTACTTTCAAATTCAATAATTTCCTTTTTAATAGCCAAATAATATTCCATGTGAATATTTTTTTATTGTATACCACTCAGTGGACATTTAGATTGTTTCTTTTTTGGTTATATAACTAGAGGAGCAGTGCTCATGTATGAGCAGGTTTCTCTATAGTAGGATATAGAGTCTGTTTTAGTTTGTCTTATATCCCTGTAATAAAGACCATGACAGAAAGCTTGGACAAGAATGGGCATATTTCTTTTAGAAGTCCTAATCCCAGTTCATCATTAAGGAAGGTCATGGCAGGAATTATTAATTCCTGGGCAGAAACCTGGAGACAGAAACTGAAGCAAAGACTGTAGAAGAATTCTGGACACTGGCATCTTACCTTTCTATGGCCCATTTTGCTTGCTCTCTTTGTACAATTCAGAACCACTAGCCTAGTTATGGTACCACCAACATAAGCATTAATCTAGCAAATGCCCCACAATCTTGCCAATCTGATGGAAGCATTTTCTCCCTTGGGGTTCCCTATTCCTAGGTGACCCTTGTTTATGTTAAGTTAACACAACAGCTAAGCAACATAGAGACTTTTTATTTAAGCCCGAAAGTAGTTTGGCTGGATAAATTGATACCCTGGTTAGTCTACCATGCTACAGAGCAAGCCACATAACCAAGAATATTTGGGCAGCATGAATTAAATTCAATGCATTTTTTAAAAGGGGAACATGAAGTTGGATAAGTAAGGAAGTTGCAATGAATCTTAATGGAGTTTAAGCAGAATATTGAAAATGATCAAAGTATATTGTATGAAATTACCAAGAATTAATAAAATATTGCTAGATAAAATAAAAAAAACCCAGGATTTTTATACTTTGAGGTTTTAACTTTTTACTTTATTATTTTATTAAATCAAGATATAAAATATTTTTATACCTTTTTCTCAAATCGGAAAGTAATTAGTAAGTTCTGATATGGTGTGCTATTATCTTTTTAATTCAAATTTAACATTCTGCTAAAAACAAATTAAGAAAATGAATTAAAATGAAATAGTACAGAATCCAAGTTACAAATAACTTTAAGTAACTTTTAAAGTGGAATTTTTTATTATAGAACTAAGACTCCTTTTGACTCTTTTTCTGAAGTCATTCCCTTATGGTATGGTTTCTGGTTTTATATTTTATGCAAATACTGAACTGGCCTAACCTTGGAAATTTTATTTGATTTCTCTATGGGTTTTATTATTGGTAAAATAAAAGTAAAATGAATATTGATCTGAGAAAGTTTTCATGAAAATTGAAAGTAAAAAAATACTATAAATGTTTTGGCATCTTTACTGGAGCTCTATGAGGTATTTACCAACAGCAACTGTTCTGAAAGTATTTCCTAAAAATCTCTCCTTCTATATTACTTTATAACTTTTGCCAGAATCAGCTGTCTAACCACACTTGAGTGTTCTGAGTTTACTATCAATTTTGTGTGTGTCAATACTCCAGGAATTTTGTCACCATTTCTATAGCACAAGACTAGATTGTATAGACTTTTCTCTCAGTTCAATCTATTTAAAATTTTTATTCCAATTCTTGAGCCTTTTCATATTTATTTTGAAAAATATATAGAATCTTCTTGGGAATTTTAAAACAATATCATTAATCTTTAAATCAATTCAAAGAGAGATGACCTATTTTCTGTATTGCCTTCCATTATATAAACATGGCATTTCTCCCGACTAATTTAGAATCTTGGTCATGTTTCTTCTGTGTTCATCACACCAATCTCTTGTATGTTTTTCTAGTTATACTCTTATGATTTATTCATGAAATGTCCCATGTAGACTCATGTGTTTGAACACTTGATCCTCCAATAGTGACACTGTGAAGACTGTGAAGAACCTGTAGAAGGTGGGGCTTTAGTTGATGAAGTCGGTCACCAAGAGTGCTCTCAACTCTGCTTCTGGAAAAGTGATAGCTAACGCAAAAATTGGAGCTGACAACCATGTTCATTGCTGTGATAAACTTAGTCATGTGGTTTTGGGTCTCTGAGACCTGTTGTCAAGGGCTATACTCAAGAGTTTGGGAGATGGCCCCAATTTTATTAAGCCACATTGGTCATGTTTCATCATATAAATAGCTAATATATACGTATTTTTTACTTTTTCATTTATATTTGGAGACAAGGTGTCTACATTGCCCTAGTTTTTCTGAAATTCATGGTGTACTCCAAGTTGTCCTTAAACTCAAAGAGTTTTGCCTGCTTCTGTATCCCCAGCACTGCAAAGGTGTGGGCTACCATGATCAGTGTAACCTGTTTAATTTTGAATTATTATAAATAATATTTTATAATAGTTTTGAGTGATTATAAATAATATTGTACTTCTACTTAGGTTTGTACATCCTTTGATATTACATTGTTTGGCAATATTTTTTGACCTTATAACAAGAGTTAATAATACACCTTGAGTGTGCTTAAGTGACCTGCTATCCTACTGTGAACTCAGCCTATTTGTATTGCCTGCTTTTAAGAAAACAGTGCAACAATCAACCTTACTTGCTTTGGATTTCCTGTGAAGTCAGATTTTTACAACCTAAGCTAATACATAGATGTAATCTTAAAGTGCTATTCCATGGTCATAAAAGGAGTAATGCATGTATATTATATGCTGAAAACAGCAAATAAAAAAGCTGAAATCAATCTTCTAAAGTAAATATTCACAGTAAATACTAAATAGAACATTTAAGGGTATTGGTTGATGCTTGTAATACTGTCGGTTATCTGAGTCATTTGGGATGAGTTGAAGCCAGTGGCTTAATCTCTTGCAAAACTTCTGAATCTTTCTATAAGGTGCCTTTTTTTCTTTCCCTCATGTGATGCTTTATGTGTTGTTTGATAAAGATAGAGTGAGGGCCTTTTTCAGGGACAGACACACATAGACAGAACGCATAGTGCAAAACACAGGGACAGGGACTGATTCATAAGACAGCCTTCAGTCCGGCACAGATTCAAACTCATAATACAGACACAAAGGGGTTGGAAGACACAGAGAACAATGAAGTAAAGAATTCAAATCATGACTTCATTTTGGATAAATAATTCCAAACAAATATTTATTTATTTATTCCCTTAATACATTTCTTAATGTGTTTTTAAACTTATATCTTTCTTTAATGAAACTGATTCATTTTCAGTGACACGGAATTAAACATTAATACATTTAATCCACACAACAAAAAATGCAATTTTTGCATGTTAATCATACAAAGTTTGACTATATTATGTTTATTTATTACATCTAATAGACATTCTTAAATGTTTTTAATAGCCTATATAAAAATTGTGATGATTAATCTTCATTGTTGGCTTGGCTGTCAAGAAGACTCACCTCTGCATATTTCTGTGGAGGTATTTCCTGAGATGTTCAGTTATATATGATAGACACAGCCAGAATGTCTAGGAACTTACGTACAATGAAAAGGAAAAAGGGAGGAAGCCGATAAGTTCCAGCACTCATACCTCTCCTACTTCCCTTCCCCCTCTGTTTTCTGACTGTTGAAGCCATGTAACAAGCCTAACATGCACCCACTGTCATGAACAGACTATCACTCTAAAACCAAAGTATAGTTAAACATTTAGACACAACAAATAGAAAAGTACCTAAAATTTTGACATCGCCACAACAATAGCCATGTTCCTTCTTGCCTGTTTTATATGTCATGTATTCCCTTTTTCTTTCTTAATACACTATTTAAGATTTCTAGAACTACATTGGCAAGAGTCGTACAACTGTTATTTTTGTCTATTTCTCCATCTTTAGAGGATAATCACTCTTGTTTCATTATCTGTGATGGTAATTACAGTGTTATTTGCTACATCTGTTCTTTGTTAGGAGGAAAATTTTTTTTATCATTTTGTACTTCTCTTGGAGATTATATTATGAACAGTGTTTATTCTTTCGAAATGCATATGTTTTCCCATCATTATAACCTTCCATTCTGATTTTCCTTCTGTTGTCTGTAGCTTATTTAGTTATACTAATTTTCAAACTGCCTTACATCTCTGAAATGACAGTGTTTATAATCTTGTATGCATATGTGTAATATCCATGCTTCCGTCATTATGGGGTGGTAGGAAAGATTTAGTGAATACTTCTTTCTCATTGAGTTATTCAACTTTATCCCAAGTTCTGAGGTATGCAAAATTTCAGAGAGCAGGGTAGCCTTTAATTTTCCAGACAGGGAGGGTAGCCACTTAAACATTATGTCTGATCCAAAAAGTGGTAGTCGTTTATGACGGGGCTGTACCTTTCGTATTAGGAAACGGTGTCTCAGAATTCCACCCCGTCTTTCTCTTTTCCACCTCCTCTTCCTCTTCCCGAATGTTAGAAAACATTCTCCAGTGGAGACTCTGTTTCCACTCACCTCCCAAAATTTCCCAGGCTCTTCATGGGGAGGGGGATGTGTTTAACTTTATTGGGTAATGCTGTTGGTTTTCTTTGGGAATGAATAATAACGTTGTCTTATCCTGCTGGTTCTTTTTCCATGTTATTTAACCAATAAACTCTCTGGTCATCCAGAAAACAAATTTCCACTATTTTATCATCATACTCAGTTATATTACAAATTTTATATATGAATAAATGAAACAAATAATCTAAAGTAATTAGGACAATGATGGTCAAAGTTTTTTGGCAGTAGTTCTGATTGGAAATTTATGAGAAAATATAACAAAACAATGTGATTGTTTACGCTGATTCTCAATCTGACAGCATCAAGAATCATCTCAAAAAGGACCATGTAGATGTGCCTGGGAAGGGTTATTTATATTAGGTTAATTGAGTAGAGAAGACACGCTGCAAATGTGGCAGTACTATTGCACAGGTTAAGTTATGGGAACAAGGAACTGAGCAGCAGCACTCAATTCAGGCTGTTTCCTCGTTGAGGACAGGGTATGGACCATGTTCTTCCCTGGAACTTTAAGACGAAATAGAGCTTTTGTCTCTTAAGTGCTTTTGATGTGGTATTTTATCACAGACACAAGAAGAACAAATCTAACAAATAGCTGACAATTGGTTAAAGAAATAATTGCATGCTAATAAATATATAGTGAAATAATATTTTGTTAAAATAGAAGTTAAATAACAACCATTAAGAGAAAGTCATTTAACCTTAAGAACCTTGAGAAATTATTTTGTCAACAGCATTTTAAGTGGAATGCTTTCTTTGTCCTAAATTTATTTTAGTAATCATCTCTACTCTGTCATTATTAGATAAGTATGGATGATTATTAAAATAGCTACAAATACAAGGTCAGTTCAGTATTTTTAAGTCAATGCACCCTTCATCTTCTTAAGTAGAGAGCAAGCCCTGTTTCATTCAGCTCTCCAGGATAGAGCAAATGTGCAGGGTTCATCTAACACGTGCTAACTTTGCTGAAACAATTCACACTGGCACGGAAGTTGAGCTGCACTCTTTTGGCCTGAGGACATGTGGAAACAGTGTGACATTATCACATTGTCAAGAGAGAAGTCCCTAAAGGTGAAGTAAGCCATCTTAAAGAAGGAAACGATTTAACTGAAACCAAGGTTTTACATTCACTATACAAATACTGTGTATTTTTGTTCTTTGGAAATGATGAGGGGAAACACCAGATAATATAAAACTTGGAAGTAATATTCTGGACAGCTTTATTCTATTCTGCCTAGATACACTTTAACTCATAGGTGCTTTAGTGAACTATCTGAAAGGTTTTGGAAGTGAAAGGATACATTTTCCAGTTTATTAGCTTAGGTGGGATTGACACAACAAGGGATTTAGGGATTGTAGAAGCATGTTTTGTGATCACTTTCCCCAAGATAAATTGTCTTGTTGGTTTATTATGCTGTTTGTTATTCAGCTCCTTCAGGGATTGATAAACTATACAGTGAAAGTTAAAGGAGGATGCTGTTGAATAGAAGGAAACCACTGTTCCTCCCTGCTTCCTCCGACCTATCATGCTTCCCCAACATAATAAGTGTCCCAGAAAATAGAATGTATTTTGCTTTTGGTGGGTGTAGGAGCTTCGGTTTTAGTTTGGAGATAGGGTTTTACACTGTACCTCAGACATGGCTAGCACTCGCTTTGTTGTTGAAGAGCACCTTGAACTTCTGACTTGTGGAAATTCTCCTGTCTCACCCTTAATTATCAAGTTTATAGATAGGAGTCACTTCATTTATTGCTTTCTGTAATGATTTTGAGATAAAGGTCTTACTTAGTCCCCTGATTACCTCTGACTCTCAGTATGTAACTCATGTTGCCCCTAAATTTTCAATCTTCCTGCCTTAGTGTTCAAAATAATGGGATTATAGACATAGATCATCCTACCAACCCAAACAGAATGCTTTTAGCTCATCCTCATAATATTATATTGGGCCATAGTTCAAGTGGAAGGGATTTCAAAAGCATTATAAACCAGGACATCTTCTTTTAAACTATCTTTTATTTATTTATTTAATATGTAACATAATTCTTCATTAATTCCTTGGGAATTTCACATCACGTACCCCAATCATACTCACGCGCCAGACCCTCCATCTCTGCTCCTCACACCTGCAGCATCTCCTCCAAAATAAAACCAAAACGAAATGAACATAAAAACCACCTCATGCCTTCCTGTTTTTCTAGTCTTTCCAACACCCCTTCATTTGTCCTGGTGGCATTGGGAGCTGCGGTGTGTCATGTAGTGTTCCCTTTCGTCCAATCAGCCCCACACAAAAATATTCATGGCGATGTCATTGTTCTGGTTCAAGGCTTCTGGCCTCTGACATAACATCCTCATTGGAGCCTCACCAAAGCCCCTCTTGGATATCCTATTATTGCTGTGAGTCATGTGGATCCTGTGGCTATCCTTGGGCAGAACCAGTCTCTTCACACATTCCAGCAGGTCATAGATGGGGTAGATGTTAGGGTAGGCCAACCCAAGGCCAAGGATATTGGTCAGTGTGGTAGCTGAGCTGGTCAGTCCAGGCTATAGAGACTACCCCCTCAGGGAAGGAAAAGAGCCAACTCTTCTAGGTCCAAGTCATTGGTGCCAGCTCTAGCACTCCCATGGTAAGGTGTGGGGCCATCTCTTCTTATTTTGAGGGCAGCTCTCCCATGAGTGCTGCAGTGTCCAATGAGGGGCAGGGCCAGCTATACTAGGGCCAGTGAGGGGCAAGGCCAGATCAGCAATACCCCCAGATTTCAACACCCACAGTTCCTATGGCCCCCTGTGGTACACGGGCCGTGAATTTTAATACATACACCAGCAACAGTGGGACCACAGACCAGACATGAACCCCAGCAGCAGCCAATTCTCAGATATCACCATGTCCCTGGGTGATAGCATAAGCCATAAGCCACTCAGATCAGTATGGCCCAGGCAGCAGCATGGCCTGCGGACACGAAAATGACTTCAGGTAGCTGACCAGACCCCAGCAATATATATGTATCCCTTAGTGGTAACAGGAGCCATGGACACCAACTCAAACCCTGGCTGCTGCAGGTAATGGACCCGCACATGGCCCTAGGCAGCAGCTCTGGCCAAGACCTTGAGTGTTAGCACAGGCCACCCACATCAGCCTGTTCCTCACTGCCTTTGATTCTTCAGTTTGGCATTCTTCCATAGCATATGAACCATTCTGCTTCTCTTTCTCTCCCATTTCTCCATCATATATTTGCTCATCATAATGGCTCCTACCCTCCCAGAGCCATAAAGTACCCGGATAGCCTATGTATGCCTTCAGCCAAATTTGTAATTCTTTTATTTATTATTCCCCCATACTATAAATTCTAACTTCAGCTTCTCCATTTTCCCCTCATCCCCATTTCCCCCACCTCCCCTCAACCTCAGATCCACTGATCCTCTGTTTCTCTTCAGAAAGGATAAGGCCTCCCAGTGATATCAGCAGAACTTGGCATAACAAGAGTCAGTAAGACTAGGCATATACCCTCATATCAAGGCTGGACAAGGAATTCCAGTAGGGGAAAATACAGGTAGGCAAAAAAGTCAGAGACACCTCCTCTCCCATTGTTAAGAGTTCAACAAAAATCCCAAACTAAAGAATCACAGCATCTATGCAGAGTGGTATATACATGGTGAAGACTCATGAAGGCTCTGTGATTGCTGCTTCATTCTCTGTGAGGACTTATGATCCCTTCTTATTTGATACTGTGAGTCACATTCTCCCGTTATCCACTTGACCACTCTGCCTACTAAAGTCCTTCCTCCAACCTTTTGCTGAGTTCCCAAAACTCTGCATAGTATTTGGTTGTGGGTCTTTGTGCCTGTATCAACTGTTGGAAGAAGCTTTTCTTATGACAATTGGTTTAGGCACAGATACTATGAGTATAGCAGAATATTATTAAGAATAATTTCACTGACCTTTATGTTAGTCTTGTTTGGTCTTTCCCTAAGTCTCCAAGCCATCAGCTTCCAGTATCTGGCTACCTAGGCAGTGTTGGCCGTGGGGTCCCTTTCATGCTATGGGCGGTTAGACTAGTCATTTCCTGACCACTTCCAAAGGCTTTTAGCCATCATTACATCAGCACATCTTATAGTCAGAACAGGCTATGGGTCATAGATTTTGTGGTTGGGTTAGTGTCACAGTCCCACCACTGGAAGACTAGCCTGGTTACAGAAGTTTCCTGGTTCAGGCTTCATGTCATCCATAGCTAGTTGCATTTCCTAGGATCAAACTCACAGATTTCAGCAAGTTTCTACTCCACTGGGTTTCATCATTGCCCCGCAAAGGCCCACCAATTTCAGTCATCTCTACATATACTCTCTCCCTCCCCCACTTCTATCCAGCGCCAGGGATGAAATCTGTTCTATTTTCTCTTCCCAGGGAGATTCTTGTGTTTCCCCAGTAGACCTCTCCTTTTGATCTAACTTCTCTGGATTGGTGAATTGTGGTGCAGTTATCCTTTATTTAACAGCTAATATCCACTGATAATTGAGTGCTTAAACATGCCCAAGTCAGATTTTCATGGCAGTTGTTTAAGTTTTCTTCTGTAGCACATGCACTTCCCCCATGGTCGCCTTGGGGACCATCCTCTAGTAGCACAGGGCTCAAAGGGAGTCCATGGAGTTGGTGTGTACTGAGGGGGTTAAAGGAAAAACACACTCGTGATGGCTTCCTTCGGACCATTTCAATATCCTTTTTATGCATTCTCTATACTTTATTTTCCTAGTGATTTCCTTCTCTCATTCTTGATGTTTGCCTTCTAATTCTGTCTTCATTCTTGATGTTTTTCTGATAATTTCTCTAACTCTCTCATTCTTGATGTTTTCCTTCTAATTCCTTTGAACGCATCTTTATTTTTTCCCTTACAGCTTATATACTCCAGCAAAATGTTTCAGGCAACATAAAAATTGCCATGTGGTTCATTCTGTTTTTCAAGTGAATAATTACAATGAATACAAATAAAAAAACAGTATGTTTTCCATATCCCTTACATGATAAGCATTTTACATATTACAGGTGAAAAACAAATGATCTCAAGAACCCACTTACATTCATACTCAATCAACTTGTTATAGTTTAAGTATGTAAGCAAGGTAACTGGCAGACAGTATTTTGTGGTTACAAAGAAAGGATCAATCATTTTATACCTTATCTTGAAAGGTAATCTTATAAGGAATCTTAAATGAATCAACAAATCTAAACTAAAAATTATCAGTCAGCTCTATTTTAGAACTTTAGGGTTCATACCCACTCCTCAAAAGTTTTTTGTTTTTTTTAATATCAGGTGACTGATGGCAAGAATTTGTATAAGGAAGTGATCAACACCTTTGGTCATGAACTAATCCTTGCAAGAAAGGCATGTCAGTTAATGATACTTGGGCTGCTTTGTTCTTGTTCCCTGACCATAAAGAGTTCCTCACTCAACTCTATGTCTTTCTAAAATGTTAGATTGTTTTCTTAGGTTTTTCACCTCCAGGCTATTTAACAAAAACATCTTAATCTAACTTTAAGTTATTTTCAAAATTTTGTTTCAGCTATGATGCACTCCAAAACCTGTGAACACATCTTCCAACATTAAGTTTAGAAGAATTCAAGATAGCCTGACTCTTAGAGATTCAATTGTTTTCCTTAGTCATTAACCTAAGCCACAATCTATAGGGTGCTCAATAGAAAAGCATGTGGTTTAGCTGTTTGACACTTCCTTGTTTATATTTTTAATTATCAAAATTCTATTTAAACTAACATTATTATTATCAATTAGACAGTACATCTTAGGAAGAAATCATATTCATAATAATTCACCAGTAAAAATGCCCAGTAGAACAGGATGTATCCATGAGATACACACAGTATATTTTAGGCAGTGGAATCTCCCTACACCCATTTGCACCATGTTAGACACTAGAGAGGGATGGCAGCAGCAAACAAGTAAAGGCACAGCAGCAGCAAAAGACATGATGACGTCTTTGGTCTCCTGGCCTTGCCTATGTGAGATTCACCCATCAGGGATTTTCTTGCTGCTGTGCTGACACCTTGAACTTCAGTTACCACCTGCTACTCCTCTGACATGACCACCTGCATTTTATTTTTATTTGCCTTAATCTCAAATGGGAGTTGAATTAGAGATTTAGGATCTGGGGAGATTGTCAGGCAAATAGATTTTTGAGCTTCCAAGTTTCAGTCTATTTTTATTTGCCTAGCTTTACAATTTGCCTCACGGTCTCCGTAGAGTCCAGGAAAGAATACAAAGCATGAAGGAGAAATGCAAGCTGTAACTTGTTTGAGGGTGCTTTTCTTTCAGGAACTGCATGTGAAGGGATGGCAGTTTAATATTAGGGTTTAATCTTATTTTCTACCTGTTTTAAACTTACCTCACCCATTGGATCTGATTTTTAATTGTTATATACTTCTATGTCTATATAAGTTACACATGAGAAATATCAGGTTTTGTCTAGCAAAGTTTGCTTTACATCACCATCTCTGCTTTAAACAAAATTCTAGTGTATTATAGTTAATCAAATATAATGAAATGGAGGACATTCTCAAGACTCATTACCCCTTGATATAAGTGCTGTTAAAATGATTCTATAATTTAAGGTTGGGATTTTTAATCAGGCAGTTTACTCAGTGGTATTATGCAAGCCATGCTGTGATGAATAAACCACATGGCTCCAATTGACCATATAAAAATATAATTGCTGGAATATCTATTCATATCAAATATCTGTTACCCATGGCTTTCTCAATATGGTTTGAAACTCCAGCCTCATGAAAAATTAATTTCAATTGTTTTCAGACCAGAAATCAAATTTGGATCCTATAGCATACCTGAACCTTTCATCAGAGATTCTACCACCTATGCACATTATAACCACAAAGACAGAACTCTCTTTCACATAAGGCACAGACAATTAAACTATTTTTATCATGACTTCATGTAGCTAACAATGTTTTGTTAATCATCTGTTATTTTTAATTGCAAAAAACTACTCATTTACTTTATGGAAAGACTATTTTATGCATGTACCACATGACATTCAATAACTGCAGAAAACAAGGTGAAGTTTTAAGTACATTAAAGTATACACTCAAAAATTGGAGGTCATGCCAGGCGGTGTTGGCCTACTCCTTTAATCCCAGAACTCTGGAGGCAGAGGTAAGCAGATTTCTGTGAGTTCAAGGCCAGTCTGAAAATGTAAAAAATGAACTTAGAGGTCATTTTATATTGCCACGGAGACTGAAGCACTGCAGTTGGAAAGAGAGTGTTTTCATTTTACTTAATTATGGTCAACATATTTTAAAGTCTATGTTTTTCAGATATATTTCCAATGAATAGCTATTCTATATGGTAATTTCCAAAGTTAAATTTCTAAAGAATAATAAGTAGTATTAGTTATGGTTAAAAAGTCCATGTGTTATAATTAAAATAATTTAGATACATAAACGAGAGGATATAAAGTTGACCCAACTTACTCATGTGATTCTTTTAAACCCTCAGAGAATAAACTGCCTGATGCTCTGGCTTTTCATCAACATGACCTCAGGTGGCAGCCCTGACTACAGGCATCCACATGGCTTTCTGTGGTAACACAACCACTGGGCTGTCATTGGGGACCATCTTGGTGCTGGTGGCCCATGTTGCCCCAAAGGTCATGTTGATGTCCTTGGCCTGTGCTGCCTTTGTAGGGCTATGATTGTGTCCTGGACCTGTGCTGTGGCCGAGGGTCATATTGATGCCATGGTCTATACTGCAACTGAAGACCGTGCTGGGTCCATGGTACTTGTTGTCACCAGCAACCTTGTGAAAGTCCATGATCTGTGCTTATATTGACAAGGGGCAAGGAAGCTACTTTTGCAGTGGTATCAATGACTGCAGACTCAGAGTTGAGAAAGAGGGACATGGAGAGCTTCTGTGATAACCCTGTCCCCACTCCTCACCCTCTCTCCCCCAAAAGTAACAGTCTTTATGGAAAACCATTGATGAGAACGTTTAAATATTATGAAAAGGGTGCTGAGGTGTTGTTTTCCACAACTGAGGCCTTTTGGCAGGGTTGTAGGTGGGGATTGGCTCAGTTTTCTTTAAGGGACTGATTAATGGAAATTTGACCATGCTGCACTCCTCCTCCTCCTCCTCCTCCTCCTCC